>OMLB01057837.1:0-12069 GCA_900302555.1 Myripristis jacobus
GGCACCCAATGGAGTCATCGAGAGGTAGAAGGAGAGAGTGAAAAAGCTGCCTTTAGACTCTGGCACACATACATGATTGATCTGTCAGTAGATGCATGAGCTTCTAAGACAGACTGTGTGGACAGCCAAACATACCATGATATACTAATGCAGCTCACTCCTCTCTCTCTCTCTCTCTCTCTCTCTGTATCCAGCTGTGAGCTACATGTCAGATCATCCTGCCCCCAGCCCCCCCAACCTGTGGCCGTCCCCTGTGTGGAGGGACCAATAGAAACGTGTTTCTTTGGCAAGGGACGGAGCTACAATGTGACAGGTGAGCCCGCTGTTATGCCTTTTCACCAAGAAAGAGCCAGTTCCATTCTGGTTCGCTCACCAAATTTTTTACTGTTCTTTGCATTTCCACCAAATAATCTATATTCCTAATCTGAAAAACTGGTTCTCAGCTGGAACCAGTAAACAGCTGTTCTCAAGTGATAACTGAGCAGGCCTGTATTATTCTACAAGGAAGCATGGAGACAACTACCAAGAAAACTTTGTGGTGTGGTTAAAAATAGTGGTTAAAATGTTTTTGCTGAAACTAAACAGAAACTAACTCTTGTGCACGTCTGAAAGTAAAATAATTTTACATACCATTCATTTTGCCCATACTCAAGCGAGGTCAGCGCAACACTGTGGTTATGGGCTGCCAGAGTATTTACTTCTGTTGCATGTGCATGCCGACCATCAATGATGCAGTGGTTCTCCACCAAAAACTGGTCGAAATGCAATTCAGTTCCAAGAATCTTGAACCAAACCAGTTTGGGAACTAGCTTTTTTGTCGGGTATACTGGCTGTTTGTGCTGACATGTAATATAAAAAAGTAAACACTCATACATTATGTAATATGTGCACTACATGTAAATATGCCTTTTATCTACATTGTGTGACTAAACTGTGCAGGTCTCCAGCCATACTCCAGCTATGAACTGAGAGCTGCCTGCTCCAACAGCATGGGCAGCACTGCCTCCAGCTGGACGACTGTCACCACACTCCCTGAAGGTAACACAATACTCCTTTCCTTTCAAGCTTCCAACAAATAGTACAACACAGTATTTCCCACAGTGTGTCATTTTGCATACCAGTGGTTATTGGAGGTTAAGTTAGTTTTGCTTCCATTGGAAGAGGAATTTACATAAGCACTGCTAATTCAAATGAATTTACTTGTTTGTGTTTGTACTGTGGTGGGAAATTTAAATTATGAACTTGAGAGCCATGAGAATAAATTTCTTAATATGTGTTTTATTTCTGTTTCATAAGAATGATGTGTGCCAGCCAGCCAGAACGAGTCTATAAAAATTTAAAAAATCAAAACTGTAGCTTGATTCAGGTTTTTCTGTAAATTCCTGTAGTCAATTAGAATGATGAGCCCGAGAGAGGCAGTGTATGGGGATGAAATATTTTCAGCTAAGCATTCTCACATCTAGGCACTAAGGCATGCTGTGTTGTTAATCTCTACCACTCTGAAAATAACCACTTTTCTCCTATTGTGTAAGATTATAGATTAATGCTGCACTCTCAACTCTGCACTGTTATTAGAAAGAAGGTTGGCTACATTGGACCATGAAACATGGACAGTATATGATTCATTTAAGGAGTGTGCTGTCGATTTTTCCGTTTATCCCATCCCCTCACTCTCCCAGTTTAGTAATACTAAAAACTCCCCTGAATGTACACCCCCAAATATGTGTGTTTTTCTCCACTTTCTCTCACACCAGCCCCCCAGTATGTGTCTCCGTTCTCGGTGGACAGTAACCTGACGCTGGTTTGGTTGGACTGGAGCAGGTCCTTCTCTCTCAACGGGCTCCTGAAGGAGTACAGCGTGACTGAGAGCCGGCTGAGGATCTACACTGGCTTCCACACCTTTCATCACGTACCACGCACCTCACAGAAGAGTGAGAGCACACACACACTCATATATCTGCTCCCTAAAACCTACACAAAGAGGCAGTGACACATAGCTGGACAGATACAGAGTCTGAGGCTGAGGATCTACAGGCACTAATGCAGACAACAACACTATTGTGAACATAGGCTAGAGTTGCTATGCAGTATATGCATTTTTTAACTATTTGATAAGCAAAAGTCTTGAGACGACTCATAACTTCAATATTAACCCATGATGTACTTAATTTTAGTGCCAGCAGTGAATGTAAGAGAACAGATGTCATAGTTTTTAGATGGTGGGCATCTCACTCTGTAATGAAACTCTTCAGTTGAGACTAATAAAGGACTATTTCAGCGTTTTGGGAGTGAGGCCCATTGGTCACTGTGGAGGATGGTGGCTCTTTACCCAAATAATGTTTGCACCTGAACTTCACTTAAAATATTTGCTTTTTCTCTGTCTTTCAGCTCTGTCATTTCAGGTGACATGTACCACAGACAGTGGCAGTGCCAGCACTCCCACCATCAGATACAGCCCTGCCACAGGCATAGGTAGCACACACACACACACACACACACACCTATACGCATGTGTCAATCCATGTATCCAAAAAAAATAAATAAATAAAACGTCATTTGTTTTTTGGTATCAGATTCATAAACAAATAACAAAATAACTTTTTTTTTCATTTTCCAATTTTGGAATTTCAGTTGAATATGAAAAGAGCAAATGATACACAGATTCAATACACACACACACACACACACACACACACACACACACACACACGCACACAGAAACTACTCACAGTGTCACTTACTCACTAACTTACAATCTAGCTAAGTGTTGTGTTTTTTGTTTGTGTTTTTGAACCCTGAATCCAAATCAAACCTGACTGTTCTGTAGTGATTTATAGGAGCCAGTTTTCCTTTCTGTATCTTCCTGTAACTCTGTCTCACTCTCCCTTCTTTGTCCAGGTCCGCCTGAGCCGGTGGACAGCAGCCTGCAGGGAGTCAGCATCTCACCGGCCCCTGTCTACTCTGAGCTGTGGTTTATCTTGCTGTTAGCCTTCCTGGGTCTGTTTTTGCTAGCCATATTACTGGGTCTTGTGCTACACAGGTAAGCTAAAGGAGTAGAGGTTAGAATAGAAAAGAATCGAATAAAGAGAGAGAAGAGAATTTCACCTTTTTCAGTGCCATTCGCTATTATAATATACCATAATAAGAGGATGAAGAATGAGGGCCCTTTTTTGATGTTTCTTTTCTTTTTTTTCTGTCACCCCTCCCAGATTCCTGAGGAAGAATCCCTCTGCCAGGGAGCGCCCTCCACTGGTCACACTGCAGAAGAGCAGGCAGGGAGGGGGAGAAGCGTACATGGTGAGAGAAAAGGAGAAACAGAGAGGCACAGGGAAATAGAGAGGAGGAGGTAGAGATGGGACACACACACACACACACACACAGAAAAAGAGAGAACACCCTGTTGAAAGGAGGAGAGATAGAGTAAGACATCCTTCAGCAGGGGAGGTGAGAAATGTCAGGAGAAAAGATGGGCAACAAAGAGGAGGAAGGAATTAAGAAACAATACTTTTTCCACTCATATTTTGTTTAGTCTCTCAAAATCACTCAATTGCTGAATCAAAATGAAAAGTAGGTATTTTAAAGCTCCTTTCTTCTCTAAACTAGAACTGTAAATCCTCCCTTTTGCATAGCTGGTTGACAGTTTAGATGTACACCACTAGAGGGGGCTAAATTGACAACTGTGCAGTTACCCTTACAGAGGGAAGTCATTATTGTAAGTTACTAGTTCAGTTTTATCAATAAGTGGGTGAAACCTAACCACTGTTACATTTCCATGTAAAATATGTAGGCATATCACAAGTAAAAATCAACTCCAGTTTTCTCACATTTGACCTTTTTACATAAATCAAATGAGATTCATTCAAACTCCATGTTGTAGCTGCAAATGGCCATGGCACTCTCTCTTTTCATGAAACTATTTTTGGCCATTTTCACCTGATTTTGAAACAGTAAAGACTGGGGACAGGGGTGTTGAAGTCCAGGGCCAGATTTAATTGCAGGATGTCATTTTTACATTGTATGCACCCTAGACCAAAGAGCCAATGGGAAGCCACCTCAAGGTCCTTTTCCTCAACATAATCCATTGTAGAAATGGGGATGTTTTAGTTTATGCATTAAATTTGTTCTAATAAGAGAAGTCCTCCCTAAAATCATCCCATGACACTAACCATGAAGCCGCTCAAACATGATCAAGTGATCTGGTTTGGTTTAGTTTGTTCATTCATTTCATTTCTTCTGAATTAATGTTATTGTGATTTATTTTTATTTGTTTATCTTTTTTTTCCATACTTCTACCTTTATATCTTCTATCTCTTTTTTCTGTTTATTTTTCTTGCTTTTCTCTCCTCTTCTCTCCTGTTCTTCACTCACTACCATCTCTCTCTGTCCCTATTTCTTTATCTCTTTTTTGCTTCACTCTTTTCCTTCCTTTCCTCTCTCTCTCTCCCTCTCTTTCTCAGATGTCCTGTCCTGAGTTGTGCTCTAAACATCATCCGGGCTCTGTGCCCCTCCCTAAACGTCCCACAGTAAGACTGCCTTCTTTCTTACCTGTTAAAACCCTAAACGTTTACTTTATTGTCCCCCCGCAGTTTGACACTGTGGCAGGCTGTCTTGAGGTCAGCAACGTTACACTTAAAAGCTACACTGTGTACACTGAGGTATGGGATTGTACATCTGTGTGGGTGTTTGTCTATGCACGTGTGTTTTGTCAGTGTATGCATGTTTTTTTGTGGGTGTTTTTGGGAGTGAGAAAATGTGAATGTGCATGCCATACCTTACTGAAGGCCTGCTTGCATTCACATCAACAAACATGGGTGAAGATGCATGGTTTGGTCTTGAGACTTTGTAATGTTTTAATCATGTTATACTGGTTGGTTGGTCTTGGTCCACAGAATGACCGTTTACACAGTGAGTTTAACCTTCTGTGATGGCTTTGAATATGTAAGAAATAAAATCAACTTACATATGAAAGGGCTCCACATGGCTAAGAATTAAATTGCTAGGCTTGTGCTGATATAAGAAAATGTAAGAGAAGACTTTTCTAGAGAGATCTCAGTCCCCACTCTCATGTTCTGATCCTGATGCTCCAATCCTGTAGCTGTATGGCGCCCTCTATTGAAACACTGGTATATCTGTAATTGATTGAAAACGTTTGAGTTTAAGGAGTGTGTTTTGTTATTGACTGGCAATGACACACATGTACATGTACATGTACATTTAGGTAGTAAAGTTTTGTCTGCATGGACATTGATCTTTAATGATAACCCTGAATTAAAAATGTATTCACATCTTGCAATTATTTGTGTTCAGAATGATCATTTATGTCATTATAGCAAAGAAATTCTAGATTTTAGATTTGAAGCTATATTTCCTTTGGAAGAATGTTTTTGGTTTTGTTTTTGTTTTTTTAATTATGAAATATTATCCTTGTTTGTTTTACTTAAAACTGCAAAATAATCTCTTAGGATCTGACAGATACAAAGATATCCTTCAGTGGCTCGCGGGTTCCCAGCCAAACAGACCTCAGCCACACTTACTCCCAGCATCCTCTGCACCGCAGCATCAGTCAGCTAATTGACAGGAAGTCACTGATGGACGAAGGAAGCTGGGATAATCCTCTGGGACACGACTCTGGACTGGTGAGGGCTGACTTATGTTCACATAATGATGCTAAATTACTAAAACTGTATTGGTGAGAGCAGAGGGGAACATATCCTGTACGGCTTTAGACATTTCCGACAGATTCAGACAATACTCATTTGACTTTCAATAGCAAAATGCAGCTAAGCTAGAAAATTGTTGAGACTGCATTAGAAATATTCAGTAGTCTGAGTTTGTAATATCTCTTTAAGTGATAAATGGATATTGATACTGAAATCTATCTGATTGACAGTATTAACAGGTGTTGTTTGGTCATAAGCAGCCCTATCAGGAGGCTAGTACAAGCAGAGGCACTTAATATTGGTACACTGATTAAAACTCAGATGGGCAGTATGGAGGATGTGAGGAATCATTAGTGGATTATTAGCTTAGCATCATTGGACACAGAGTGAAATTACATACTCTGCTTTGGGCTGTTCACCATGACCAAGGTTTACTTCTTTTATTCACTGACCCTTAGTTCACCTTTTGCAGGTTGTCTCAACCTCAATAAAGCTGTGGCTCAAACACATGAGCGCAGAAACATAGTCATCAGCCTGATATTAAATGCAATAAGTAAATAACTTTACAAAAACATAATTAGGAAAAACATAAACAGCAATAAACAATATCTGATTGCTCAGAGCATAAACAGGTTTGTGAAAGTCCATTCGCTGATGATGCTTGCTATCCCAAAGCTTCCTCATGAAGTTAGAAAATAACAGGAGAAATAAAGCTAACAAATAAGCTGCAAATACAACTCTACAAGCATTTTCTTCCCTAGATGAAAAATGGAAACAGAATAAGACAAAATATGTACCAACACCATTTTCTCAGAGTCACCAGCCTTTAGAGGGCCAACAGATCCTGTATGGATCAGATTTATTTACTGAAGACCTAATGTTGTGATGCCTTGTGTTGTTTTCTTGCAGTACGTGGAGGACGACGACTTTGTGGACTCCATGAGGGCCTATAGCTCAGTGAGAAAGGAGCACACCATGTTCACTGACACTCACCTGTAACTCAGCATCCTGACACCTCATCAGGTATCACACATGTGGTCCAAGTCCAGTTTCAGACCAAGTCAATAACACATCCATGCCTGTGATTTGAACAAAACTCCTGAAAAGTAGTTAAATACTGCTGAGTTGTGGTACAAATACTACTACACATTTGTATATCATGTATTGTCATACAGTATGCTCACTGTCATGTCACATATTGTGGTAACTTTTGTGAATAACAACTTTTAGAACTAGAGGGATACGAGCTGCCTCTGTAAGCAATCATAATTTCATACCAACTCAAAATTATGATCTTGAAGATTTTTGAAATGGGAAATGCAT
The DNA here is from genome assembly GCA_900302555.1 of Myripristis jacobus. NCBI lineage: Eukaryota > Metazoa > Chordata > Actinopteri > Holocentriformes > Holocentridae > Myripristis > Myripristis jacobus. Next base: position 6,984 of record OMLB01057837.1, read on the forward strand.
CAACATTGTATCGATAATGGTCAGACCCAAAGCTGCAGAAGGGACCAAAATTCAGGAGCCGAGGGGAAAAGGACAATTATTATCCCACAGATTCATTTTTACTGTAATTTTCATTCTAACATGTGTTACCTGTTGCCACTATGGGAGAGGTGGGGGCCCAGGTGTTCTCTGATTTTGCCCCACTTTTGCTCCGGATCCTGAGGTTTGTCACTTTCTCAGCCCACACACCCATAGCTTGATTTGGTCCATCTGGACTATCTGGACTGAAATCATGCATTTTACATTTCAACCCAATCATAACCATCTTTTAGGGATTCATAGCACATGGAATGGTTATTCTATCACCTATTTAGCAGAGGCCAGGAGGTGTTATTATTCATTGCTGTGTAGGCTGCTGGGCGATAGTATTAGTTAGATTGAAATTTCAGCAGGAGCAGCTGCAGTACTTTGTGCTTACATGTCAGATCCATATCAGTCTGGAAGCAAATGTCCAAATGTTTCAGTCACCTGTTCTGCTTCAACCTTTCTAATGTCTGTGCCTAGTGGACTTACACATTGGCAGTAATAGACTTTAGTTGTAGTGAGACCAAAGGCCTTGGTATTAGTGTTGAGGCCTAAAATGCCAACTGTTTTTAATGTCTTAAATATGGCTGGGAATCACAGATGTGCCGTCTGATTGTAGTGATTGTTTGATCAAACTTGAAGGCCTAATCTGAGATTTTTTTTTTTTTAATCTGTTTTTTGTGGGGTGTTGGGGTGGGAGTGTACCCATTTTGATTATTGAATTGGACTTAATCCACATTCATCAATAGTGCTGTAGTCACCCCAAATATACTGTATGTCATATTTCATGGTAACTATCAGTGGAATCCAGGTTTGGTGTTGTGTAGCTTTTACTTTCTGTCAGTTCTTGTATCAAGAATTTAGTCAATAGATTTGAAAATGAAATATCCTTTTTTATTGTGGGGGCAAAGCTTTGTTTACATTTGGATTCTGCAGATTGGGCCTTTACGTTTAGAAAAAACAGAAAGTTAGATACTGAGAGCAAACTGTCAGACTTATAAGTGTGTGATGATGTTTATGTTGTTTTTTTGTTGTTGTTGTTGTGTACACAATTGAAGCTCAATGTATTGTTGTAAAAACTTTTCTTTTTTTACACTGGCAGTGTTATTTATGATTGTTGTATAAAGTCATATTTATAGATTATTAATTGATCAATGTTTGTTTTTTCTGTGCAATGATAAATAATATCAGATGATCTAGAAAATACTTCATACTCATGGTCTCGCATTTTCTTTCCTTGCTTGAATTTTTCAGATGCTCAACTATGTAATATGCCAGGCACACGAATGGGCAACACTTTGAGGCAGTGTTACATTTAAACTTAACATATGGAAACGTCAATACTTAAAGTTATGAAGTGTATGCCGTGACCCTCAAAGCAAGCACAGTTATCAATGTGGTTGTTTCCCCATTATGAATCCCTGCAGGCAGTGTTTGCCATGCGTCATTGCTCTGAAACTTGTACAGTTTTTGTAGTTTGTTGTGTCCTTTCACGATTTTTTAAACACACAAAAAAAAATTGAAGTGCAAGACTTTTTAGAAGCCATCAGCAATACAGTGTGCATGGTAAAGAAAGAGTCAAAGACAGTGTTTTACAGGCTACTATTGTTTTACTCCATCATAAACAGAGATGTCAGTATGCACAAGCTGCAGCTCAGAACATAACACACACACTCACACACACACGTACCACCTTCATTTTAAGCCAGGTATGACCTCTTCTGAAGGTCAAAATATGTATGATGACAGTAAGTGTTACAACAACAAAGACTAAAAACTTGACTTATACAGCAATATATGATTAATTGTCACACAATGAGGTTATGTTAGTCAGCACATATGTTCCAATTTCACCATCCACTTGTTTATTGTAAGAAAACACTTCATACATATGCCGTTGGTTTTGATGAGAACCAAGACCCCTACTAAAATGTCCCAAAAAAAAAGATATAAAGCAGCAGCTTAAACGATGCCTAACACAGTGGATAGCATTCAGTTAGAAGAGCACATTAGTGTGTTATGAAATGGATGAATTCAAATTAATTAAATGAAGCTGCTCCATGTGATTTCTCTGACCAACAGAGACCCAGATGACCGGTCATGGTGCTGGGGCTGATATGGGAATAAGTTAAAGCCTGCGTCGTTTCAAGACCTTCTCCTTTTGCGTCTCTACAATACAGTAACATGGTCTCTGTCTAAGGTGCACAATCAGCTGTACCACGAAGGAGTCACCACACACACACACACACAGCAGGACAGTATCTCAGTCAAAAGTAGCAGTCAGTGAGTTTTGCTCCTGCGTCCCTTCAGGGGACATCACGGCAAGGTTGAAATTAACAAACTGGCAGTAACAACCGTGCCCTCGCTCAAGGACGCCATTCTGACAAGGGCACTGCTAAAACATTCACAGGCACATTCACAGCTATTGTCAGCCATGGAGGGAGGGAAAGGCTGTGAAAAGAGAGCTTGTGGAGTGATTTTAAGGGACAGCGTGGCCCTGAGCTACACACACATACACACACACACACACAGCTTTATTAAACTCATAAATCATGATGACGACAGACGCCATCTCAGAGAGGAGACTGTCTGAACAGGAAGGTTACTGAAATGAAAGCACTGGGGAGACACACACTCTCTCTCTCACACACACACGCGCACACACACACTGCGGTGACTCCTGAAGAAAACAAAAATCATCTGCTTTGGCAAGTTATACATACAACCCATGTGCTAAAAAAAAATGACTGCCTTTTTTTTTTAGTTTCTTCTCTCACCAGGTCTACAGCTACAGTAAACAGCTGGCTGAGTGTAAGCCTGCTACAAGATCACTAAACATCAAGCATCGCTCTTGTTATCCTGATAATAAACACCGTTCTAGTTTTCTCAGAGCCAAAACATTTAAAATCACGTAACTCTTTTCTGTGGTTGACCAACCTTTCCCAAAAAGTGAACCAAAGTGAACGGTCCTAAGCAGTGAATGGTGCTTCTATGCAGTGTGGGGGGAAAAAATGGCAGGCAAAAAAATGAAGGGTGAGGGGTGTATTACTTGTCCAGACTTTTAGAACAACTCACTGCAATTTTGAGGCTTCTTTAGAAAACTTTGACGCTGTATATTTGCATTCAGTTCTGCATATTTGCAACGTCAATATGGCAAAGTGAAATGAGAATGCTTTTTGTTTCAACAGCTTAAATTCCATTAACATTAACATCTGAAAGCATGATGATGGTTCAATGGTGACAAAGGTTTTGTATTTGATAATATGTATCAGTAAGCAACAATACATACTATTACAACATAATTGCTAACATACGTTATTATTTTTAAAAACATTGTACAGAGCAATATAAATACACATCTGTATTCCTTTCAGTTCACTAGCATCTGGCTGGAATATAATGTAAACATAGCCAGAGAGGAACTGAGGGACAACATGTAAGGACGGACAGATGACAGGATGGACAGACGGACAGTCGAGTCAACTGTCGTGAGATGCACGTTACACTTCATAATGTCTTATAGAAAATAAACACTAGCAAGTTACTTCATAATTTTAGTCTTAATAGTGCAAATGCAAATGCAGTTAGGTCCAATAGCATGATAATATCAGCATAGGCCATATAGGATTATCAACAATATGTAATGGACAACAGCGTAACTATCAACAGAGCGTCACACACACACACAACAATATTAGGATATTGTTTTGATTATGTACGTCTACTTTCCATATAGTCAGTTTGCATAACAAGATTTACATTTTTGTACAGTCAGTTGACCACTTTGTTATGCTTTTTATGCTGAAATGATAGACTGTGCTAAAATCCACTTTCAAAGCAGGCGCTATACTCGCTAAATTCTAATTAACAGGACAGGACAGCCTTCCCATCTCACTTCTGTTCCTGCCACACCAACAGTTTCAGCTTGTCATGCCCACAGAGCTCAAAATGCCCAGGGAGGAAAACAAGGTGAACCGAGCGTTGGCCTGGATCATTTTTCTAATCACTGTCTGATCCCAACTCCAAACAAACCACTGGTGGAGTGTGACAGCTTCAAGCAGTGAGGAAGTAGTAAGTAGTAGGTTCAAATCACACAACGATTTGCTGTCATCGTATTTCCAGCTGTCCTGTCCTTTAGGCCTTCACAGCTACATAACCACCAAGGTGCCTTTGTTTGCTTCTCCAACACTCCACTGCAGCTCGCACACTCTCATTTTACCATCACATGCACCGCAGCCGAGGCTTCTGTCCACCGCTACCTGGACAGAACAAGGCTCCCTCAGCACTGAAAGGGTTTCCAACGTGTTGGAACGAGAGTGGGACTTTCTAGTTCCAGTCGAAGCAAGTCCTGCTATTCCAATATTATTATTAATTCACAAAAAGATATCATCATGATAATTTAATCTCTAAGGCCTATCACTCCAAATGATCGCTGATAAATGAAAACATCTTCCCCTTTCAACCTGTTTTTTTTTTCATCCTGCATCCTGTCAAAACAAAATACACCAAAGACAAGATCTGTCTCATCAAATATGACCTAGTGACCTATTGTAAATCTATCATAAGACACCTCTAGCCAGGCTGGACAGTGTCCATCATCTGGTTCTACAGTGAGCTCCATCTTCACAAGCCTTTGGTCAGAGTCCTTTTCAACTAAAACACAGCACAGATAAAACACAGGCAGGTTGATAACCGTCAGACTAGATAAATAAGGCACTGCAACAGTCATCTCACCAACACACGCGTCAAAACTCTGCTTGAAAAGGAAAACGGGTAAAGTGATGTAGTGTAGGTGCTAGTAGTGAGGTGAGTGTAGTCATCGTGTGGAAAGTTAGTGTGAGATCATGCTGAACACCACAGAGGCACCACAGTGAAACAGGAGACAAACACAGGCTGAATTTAAACAGGAACGACAAAACTACATGTGGCACAAATCTGAGCTGAACACGGAGAAAAATGTACCAAATTACTTCTGTGGATTTTGACTTCCATGCAAGGATCACATTTACACCACAACATTTAA
>OMLB01057873.1:1808-12244 GCA_900302555.1 Myripristis jacobus
CTTAATTAGTATTTTTTTAAAATTATATAAAAAATGAAAAATAAAGAAACTGTGACCTCCATACTGCTAATCTTAAATTTGACAGGATCTCTGACACAGATTTATTATTTTTCCTCTTATGTAAGATTGCTGCACCCACCCCTTTCCACTGACTGACAGCTCGAAGGAAGACGTAGTAGTTTCTGCCGCTCTCCAGCGGTGCATTGAAGAAGCCTTCGTAGTAGAGTCCGTCCCCCACAGTGAAGTTCATCTCTGTGCCCACGTGTCTGACCTGGACCTGGGCTGTGACGTACTGTCCCGGGAGCTCCCCTTGGCTGAAGAAGTCTGGACTCCTGAGGGAGGTGCAGTCAAACACCATGATCCCCTCCACCGGCAGCACAAACACCTGGTACAGACTGCAACACGAGATTAAAAAGAGGTTTGCAATTTGAAGGCTTTTGCATTAGAGGCGCAGTTTATAGCATTTCAAAATTGCAAGTCTTGGGAGCATTTGTAGTTCTCTCTGGAGGTCAAAGGTGCATGACAATACAGCAGAGATGTCAGAGATATGACTCGCTGTCCAAATCTGGCCTGTGGTCACGTCTTACCTGGTCGCCAAGATGTCATAGATGGGAAAGTGGAAAAAAAGAAACATATTTTTTAATGAAAAGATTACTTTTTTTTAAACTGAAATAAATGAGTTCGGTTAGGCGGGAAAACCCACCAGGCCAGTTGCTGCACCGACCATTGTGACATTATATTAGTTTAGTAAACATGCTATAATCATAAAACCAAAAGGCTTACATGGATATAGAATTTTTCAAGAAATATGATTAGAGCAGTTTTTTTCTTCTTGGAGGTAAACCGCAAACTTGTATGCTAGATTTTTGTTGCATTTTTCTCTTCAGCTTTATGTAATTCAACATTATGTGTTAGTTTCATCTGCCAAGATGCAAGCTCTGATTGATTAGTGGGCTACAAACTGACTGATTTGAAATAATGAATGAGACAGTAGCCAAAAACATCCATATGTCGACTCAAGTAAAATTAATGTTAGTAAAAAACAATCCGGCCTGCATGAGGTCTCATTTGAACCCCTGATATACACCGAGTACACCCAGTCAACATTACACCTCTTATTATCATAATAATAATAATAATTATTATTATTATTTATTTATTTTATTTTTTTCAAGTCAGGCATCTAGTCGCTTGCTATCTCAGTTTTTACCTTATTGGGTCCTGGGTGTTTGTTGATCTGCGTAGCCTCAAAACAGGCAGCGGAGTCTCATATTCTCTGTAGTGGACGACTGGGGCTTGAGGGACTGCACAATGAGGAGAAGACCATCATCCAGTGTGTTGGCTCTTTGTTTTCATATGATACCAGCTTTAGACATTTGAAAAGCTTCATTTAGGAGAGAAGATGGCTACTTGAAGCACTCTGCTAAATATTTGAAAACACTGATGACTGTGTCTGCTAAACTATTTCAGAAATGATGTTAGACATAACAGCGAGTTTTCTGTTCATGAGAGAAATTATTTTGTAGTAAGAAAGGATGGATGCCTTAAATTTAAACACACATCATTTTGTCATCTTTATCTGTACACTCTTTCATATGTCTGCATATGAACAAGCTTGGCAACATTGCTTTCAAAATGTAATGTTACAAAACACCTACTTTCTGTTGTAATTTTCAACACAATCTACTGGAGTATGTACATTTAGAAACATGGTAATTACTTTTGAGTCACATTACCAAGAAAATTCCATGTAGTTTACACAATGTAACATGAATATCGCTACAATCTAAAACTTAAAAAGATCAAAAAGTAATCGCCAGCCCCTCCCTGAATATCTGAATATCTAATAATCCAGTAACTATGGTTTTTGTTTGTACTGGATCACAGTTACTGAATTTTGCAGATTACCCCGATCTTGTCCCATGTCATCTTGACCTGATCAGGCTTGATAATGTCAGTGGAGACAGGGCTGCCTGCAGTGATACCTTGTAAGCTGGTGTTGGCGGTGGCGGTCGCGGTGAAGCTGGCGGACACAGCAGTGATGGAGATGCTGTAGTTTGTCACAGGAAGCAGGTTGAGACACAGTTCCACTTGTTCAGCCCTGGAGCTGAGAAACTGCCTCCTTTTATCACGAAATGACCTCTGGTACTCCCTGGATCCAAAGTACATCACCTATAATGGTTACACAGAGTGTTATTTATGAGCATGGGAATACCCTAAAATTAAAAAAGGCACATTAGTGAGCAGATAGTCGCTAGTTCAAATCCCCTGGTGAATGTTCCAGTTGCTCACTTAAAGATTCACTTAAACAATTAATGTATTTTTAAAGGATACAGAGCCCTGACTGATTTCTTTTATTTAGGCAAATAAGACATGTTAAAATGTCCCTCCACATACACACACGTACCCAAAAGCACAAGCACAAGACAGTAGCAAGCTCCTATTTTATGTCTTGCCCTCACTGGTAAATAGTACATAGCACAATATGCTGATGAAGGTCCGTCTTACCTTGTAAATTTCAGTATCCTCCTCATATTTCTCTGCTTTCCAGTGCAGACATTTCTCATTAATAAGTATTAGGTGATTGATAGCAGGCTTGATTTCTGTCAGAGATATGAGAATGAAAAGAGACAATGTGAAAACTGACATTACACCTTTGTCTTTATACAACTGATAGAGACTGATGTCCACAAGATGGAGGGCTGTTGCCCGGGACAGGCAACTCCACTCCGATGCCAAACAGGAGCTCAAGGCGTAGTGCATACAAAACGTTTTAGTGGGGCACAGTGTCAAGCAAAAACAGTGTGTGTGTGATGGACCTCAACAGAGAGCAAAGCTATCCACATATCAGCAGGGTGATAGTTACATTTTACACCTTTAGCTTCTTTCTGGAGGTGTCATCTCGTTTATGGAGGGCACTAAAAAATGGATAACTGAGGTGTGATCTATGATGCATATTGTAATTGTAGTTATATGACTAAATACCAGAGAAGAAAAGCAACAAGAAACTGTTTGCTGTACAGCTGAGAAATGTCTGAGTGGAAAGAGCTCAGCACGATCGCTACTCCCTCTCATGTGTTGCTGCTTCACTGATCAGTACAGTCATGCAGTCCAACCCAAACAAGCAGTCATTTTTCTTTCTTTCTTGCTGAGTTTCTGTTTTTGCTTTATTTTTCCAACATAAAAGCCACTGATTATTGATCAGCAGAAACCACATCTCTCATTTTCACATTTGATCCAACAACTCCAGCCACTCATCCATTCTAGCTCCAGTACTTAGACTGATCATATAAAACACATTACGGTCATATGATGTCTTTTCTGCAGCATGTTACATTCTTACTCACCTATGCATCTCAGAGTGGCTGTCTGCCACATCCCCGTGTGGCCACACACAGAGACGTTGCTCCCCCTCCAGCTGTGAAATCCGTCCACACAGCGATGGATCACAACACTTCTGTTGTGCCACACCACCTCCACGTTGGCCAGGAGTGGAACTGGGCCACATTTAGCTGGGAAAACATTGGAACTGAGTGTCTTAAATGACAATATATCCCACTTGCCAAAATAATCAAGCGGTATTAATTGTGTGTAATATGATCTCCAATAGAAAACCAAAGACAAGACATATCAGCAAACAAACATGGGGTATTAAAATCACCACGTCCATCAAAATGGTCAATAGTATTCAGCATTTTCTCAAAACTTTACTATACACTGAGCATCCAGTTACCTGTGAGACCAATGCAGCAATAAACTCATGTGTTAGTGTGCATTAATAATCTCATGTACATGCCCTGCAGTTGAATTCATTCAGTTCCTTGTGTAAAGACTGTTACTCTACCTTTACATTTTATAGATACTTTCCCCCACTCTCCTGATATTGAACATGTCGAAACACCATCTCCCCTCTCCTGGTAAAATCCATCCATACACACATACAGCGCCACACTGCCTGGTCGACTGGTGCCGTCCCACAGGAGGTTAGTATGGGGAAGCGTTAGTGGAGAGCCACAGCTTATTTCTGCACACAGAGAGGGAGTAGTGCAGGTTATGTATCTTTCACCAGTGACAAAAACACAGGGAGGATGTCCCAGTCCTCGATGACAGGTAGTGAACAGGATGTGAAATATGAAGGAGAGGCTCTAGCTAACTGTACGTTTCTCCCGGGGGTGTCACCTCTAGCTGCTGCTGATCTCTGACCCCGCTGGTCACATGTGTCCATATGTGTCCCAGAGGGATGCACAAAACAAAAAAACACATGATAGCACTTGTGAGGCGCTCTTAGTAGCATAAATTTATTAAAGCGTCAATAGTTGAATAGATGTTGGGAACAGAGTGCAGTGTGTGGGCTCTACTGCTTCCACGTGCCTCAAATGTGAGATATTTATAAAAACTCGGCATGTCATATGTTAAAATATACAGGTATTTGGAATTAGTTTGAGGAAATTGGTGAAATGCAGTTAAAATAAACTTTATATCTATGAACTATTAGTCACACCTTCACATGATTGGTCGATATCTTTCCAACGTCCATGCTCTCCACACACTGAGTAGTTTCTGGTGCTTTTACTGTAATATCCTTCATCACATTGGTAATACACCATGCTACCAAGGTGTGATGTGCCATCCCATAGTACGTTAGTGTGTGGTATAAAAACAGGCTCTCCACAATTGATTTCTACAACAAAAACAGGGACAACTGAATTTAGATTATTGGGAGTCAGACACTTTGCCTACAAAGGCTACAGTGTTGAGAAGAAATGGATTACTTCTGTTAGTTTCTGACCAAAACAGAGGAATTCAAATTGTTAAAAAACAGATTTGAGAGCAACACTATTGACACTGGAATCTAAAAAATGTTTTATTGTAAGTAAAATAAATTTGAGATCAAAATGCAAATCCACAAAATTTGTTCGCAAATTCATGTTTTGCTTACTGTCCCGCCCATGAGCTGAATCTTGTGAGCAGGACCTACGCTGAAAGACGTGAGACATGTCTCTATAAGTCAGTCTGAATCAGAGTGACAGCTTGGCAACATCCACAGCTATAAATACTGAAATAGTATTTCCACCACCGTCTGAATAAGAGTGTGGATCAGCAAGGCAACCCTGGCCTACTATTAAATTAAATGCCAGAATGTTGTTGATATGCAAACCAAACTTTTGGATTTACAAACAAAAGTTTCTATTCATATTTTAATCACAAATGTATTTAAATTGTAATTAAATGTCTTTTTAAGTGCATTGTTGATAGTTTTGCTCTCAAATCTATGTTTTGATTGCAAATCCATTCTGTTTTATTGCATAATAAAGAAAAAAAACTCTACATAAACAATGATTGATAATGTTTGAGGATGATGACAGTAACACCTCTTCTCTTAAAGGGAGAGTCTGCAAATTGGAGTGAATTGTCTACTGAACGGGATTGTTTAGATTTTAGCAGTAAAGAAACTAGGTGCTTAGCAATCTGCAGTGTTAGTAATCTGCAATCTGCAGTAGATAATGTTTTAAAAGTGTCCGTCTCAACCCAATACTGTGATGGCTGGTCATCATCACCTTGACAGAGGAAAGAGGCCACTTCCCACTCTCCACTGGCAGAGCAAACCGACACATTTCCCTCTCCAACATTATGATATCCAGAGTTACACTGATAAACCACCTGAGAGCCCATGGCAGAACTCCTATCCCACAGCATGACTGAATGAGGGAGGGCTGGGGGCGTACCGCAGTCAATTTCTACAGGGAGATGGAAATTATATGATCAAATTTAACAGCAACATCCTGTGAATGTGGTCAGCAGGTTGATATAAACCAGAGGCAGCATATATCTTAATAGAAAGAGGAGAAAACTGCATCGACTACAACATGGAGGAGTTGGTTGTTACCTTTGCATGAGATGTCTGGCTTTGTCCAGAAGCCATTAATTGCGCAGAGCGAGATATTATTTACTCCCTCGTCATAAAATCCTGTTTTACAGTAGTAAGTCACTGAGCTTCCAGGGATGGAGCTACCGTTCCATGCTTGCCAGGTGTGGGGAAAAATAGGAGGATCCCCACATAAAATCTCTGTCACAGGAAATGACATATAAGTGGAATTATTACACTATATATATCACAGTTTAGCAATACATAACTAAAAGGCATGTGAGATATGAACCACTAGCAAAAAAGTGGCACCTACTTTTACATAAGGATTTTGGATGTCAAAGCACAATTTATTATTTAGAGGAAACATAAATTGTTGGTGATTGCTTTTCAAACACTGAGAGATAAAATTTAGGCATTCACTGTTTTCTGGAACCGACAACAGGACATAAAATCGCGTGTTTGAATGAAACACTAGAAATGTTTTCCTACTATGTCATCACTGAGAGACAAAGGCATTTCAGAGGTTCCTATTCAGCGCTGGAATTACCTTGGCATGAGAGGGTTGGCCGCGTCCAACGACCGTTTTCATTACAGACGGACAGATTACTTCCTCCTTTGTCATAAAAGCCCTCTTTACAGGAATAGAGCACAGTGCTGCCGGGGGCTGAGTTACCGTTCCACACCTGCTCGGTGGATTCAATCACAGGAGGACTCCCACACAAGATCTCTACAAGGAACAACATGCACCACAACGATGTCATGACATCAGCTGTTTCAACACTACAGCTTAGATCAGTTCACTCAGTTCAGACAATTATCACAGTCTGTGATCCAATAATCCAATGATCCATTGTCTTCAAGCCAACAAATTGTGATACATGGTAGAGACCAATAGAGGAACTAGATTAACACTGTGCCATTTCACAATTGGAGAATTAGTAATCTATTGCTATTAAAATGTTCTATTCTCTGTCTTATCAGTAATCTAGAATGAAGACTCCGCCAATGTTAATTCAGGCTGTAAAATCCAGCCTTGCTATGCTCTGCCTCACCAATAACATACAAATCATGAGTTGGTCGGCTTGTTTCAGCTGGGGAGGAAACATAAGGATGCTCTGTCCGTGCTATTCTTAATGATTAAACCTTCAGCTGCTTGGTTTTGTTTGTATGTGCTGCATAAAGGGACATATGGTAATGTCTGCATGGCAAATTTAAAGCCATGTGTAGGGAGAGTTCTTTAAATCAGGTCTTTCACTGCTATGGAGTAAACCTTTTAACCTAAACTTGTTGCTTAAACTCATTATTATATGACTTGCAGTTTCAGGTGCCAGTCTGAGCTGAGTGAGCTGAAGGAGAGCGGAGCCCCGCCCGTCATCTCACTGAGGAACCAGCAGGTAGTTTGGTTTGGCTTAGTGTGACCGTACCTCGGCAGAGCACAGACGCCTCCTCCCACCGTCCACTGGGAGCACACACGGAGACGTTGCCCTTCCCAACATGGTGATATCCAGAGTTACACTGATAAATCACCTCAGAGCCCATCTTTGAGGATTTATTCCACAGTATGTGTGAGTGAGGGAGGGCGGGGGGAGAGCCACAGTCGACCTCTAAAGCCAAAGCGATGACAAACCGGATTCACACAACTCCAAGTTTATTTTCCTTACTGGAACTGAAAGTTTTCATGCTTTATGTGTTAAGTGGGTTTCATGATTCCTGCATAATTAAAAAAATATTATCGACAAGTATCAGTGACACTAATTATACTACTACTACTACTACTGCTACAACTACTACCACTGTAAGATTACGGCAACTACTACTAATACAATACAATACACTATTACTGTTACTACCAGTATGACTGCTATGATTACCACTACTATTTCTACCACTACTACAAATACCTAAACTAATAACGCTAATAGTAATTTTTTTACCTTTCTTATTGCTAATTAGTAGTAATAATACTACTAATTAGCAATAAGAAAGGTAAAACAACACATAAGAGACATGAGAGCTGTTACCTTCTTTCACCTTTACCTCTCTTGGTGTACCTGTGTAGCTCTGTGGATAAAGTAGGGCTTTGATAATGTCAACGTGAGCTGTTTTAAACTAAAAGCGGAAACACTCATTTTAGTGTAAGGTGCTGTGAATGAAAGCAAATGGCAAGTTATGATAGATAAGTTTGCAATGTTAGGAGCAGCCAGTATGAAAGCATTCAAAGCTCAAAGCCACAGTGCTCTGACATTTGATGTAAAAATGCATAAATAAGCGAGTAGAGTGGACTGGTGACCCTTGAGGGATGATGATAGGAACTGAAGAGAGAGGAGGAAAGGGTTGTTATTGGCCCGGGTATGTTATGTTACCTTCACAGACCATGGTTGGTCCTCTCCACGCTCCGTCAGCTGCACACACAGAGGCGTTGTCTCCGCTCCTCCACAGGAAGCCGTCATCACAGCCGAACATGGCCACGCTGCCGTACCTGGTCCCCGTGGCTGACAGCAGCACCGTGTCCTCCACTGAGGGAGGCTGGCCGCAGTCAACCACTGACAAACAATAAATACAACACTGTAGTACTTCCTACTGCTTCCTACAGTATGTGATGGATTCCAAAATTCATGAGGCAATTTCACTGTTTCATGAGTCATGTGTCATTTTTGCAGCACAGGACGGGACTTCTAGATGATGACAGGTGACAGGCCACACTTGAAATTTACCTGCTTTTAACTGGCTGCTGTTTGAGTTTAGACATCATCATACTCACTACAGAGCAGCATTCTGCTTACAGGATTTCATGATGTAGAAAGCAGATCTGGCTCAGTAGCATCTGCACTTCACTGTTGCTGTTTACTTCAAGGACACACACTGATAGAATGTAAAGTCAATAATGGAAAAGCATTTTAAAGTCTATCAAGTGTGGTGGCAAAATATTCTCATACTGTATTTCTGTGTTTCCATTCACTACCATAGCGCAACATAACAAGTCCCAAAATAACACTTTTAGCACTAAAAAATGACAACTGGGACTTGTTTTGCTCAGCATGTTATTTTAGGACTTTGGAAGTGAATGGAGAGAATGGAGATTATTCTAGATTAGCAGTCCAACTAATGTTGATATTTCACCACCACACTTAATAACCTTTCAATGGCTTTACAGTCATCGACCACACATTCTGACTATCAGTGTGTGTCCTGTGTTAATAATCCAAAGTACCTCACCTTTCACCTCTTTGGAGCTACCTGACTGATGTTACCTTTGCAGGAGGCCTTGTCTCTCAGAGGGTGGAAGGGCTCAGCTCCGTCGTGCACCTGGTATCCCACCTGGCAGCTGCAGTCGAAGCTCCCCTCCAGGTTCCTGCACAGAGCTCCCTCTCCGCAGAGCCCCAGGATCCTGCACTCATCAATGTCTACACAACCAATAGGACAGCAGACCGAGCAGGGGAAATAAAACATGCCACACTTATTTCACACAAGGCTGAGGATATAAAGTCACTGTGCTGCCCTCTATTGAAACAGAACCCATATCCTACATGGGGATTTTTTTTTTCTCTCTCTGAAATTTGTTATGAAGCCTGATGATACCTGACGGCTATGTGTGATTTTGAGGCTGTAAACAGTTTGTTTCATTTGCAGTGCTTGAAAAGAATGACTTAAAGTAAAGTCCTATATTTTAAGATGTGAAGAGCCAAAAAATATTTTGAATAATGGTACATATTTTTTCCCCCATCATTGCACAGCAACAGTGGTATTGTGTATGCAACAGTGACATTCCAAATGATACCTTTAAATCACGTATGGATGATTAAACATATGGGGCGATTATTTAGAAGGACATGAGCTTTTAGTCCTGTAAGAGGCTCAGTTGCACTCGTCCACAGCTCTTATCATCATTCAGTATGTTGATGTAGGTCAGGGAGGAGTGCAAAAAAGCCACAATGCTTCCTCCCTGCCCCATATTGTCTTCCGCATCATTTTTTGGTGTGTAATTTGTTCATATATCTTTGCTTATGTGTTTTTTTAATCTATTGTAGCTCCTCCACTTTACTCTTATCTCATTCTAGACGTCATCTCTTTCTGTTTGTATTTTTATGACCTTATATATGTAACTTTTCAGACACATATCCTTTGTCGGGCTATATTCAACTTGAAATGTTTTGCGCAAACGTTTTAGGCCTTGGCTTTTGTGCAGGGCTCTTTAGCTTTGTCTCCAGTGCCAGCCTGAATCTCACCCTGGCAGTGGGTCCCGTCGTTTGGGATGAAGTTGGCCATGTTGTTGGAGGGGCTGTAGCCGTCCAGACAGGTGCAGTAGTAGCTACCATACGTGTTGTGGCAGGAGGTGTGCTGCCCACAGATCTTATTGGCTCCTATCTGACACTCATCTTTGTCTGCAAGAGAAAATTAACACTTATTTTTGCACACAGAGCAGAATGTGTTGAAGCATGAGTTCATCAGGTAAATTGATTAAGGCAATTCACATATTGACGCAACCATCATTCAGATACATTTCAATCACAAATCAGTGGCTTGGTGCATATTTGACTGAATTTTTCATAACAAAAAACGTATTACA
>OMLB01057874.1:0-12798 GCA_900302555.1 Myripristis jacobus
TGTAGTCTTGATAGGTATTAACCCTCCTGTTATGTTCACATTTTTGAACATCTTTTATGTTTGGGGTCAATTTGACCCCTGAAGTTTAAACTTCCACAAAATTATTATAACTAAAATTGTTATCAAAGTTTATGTTTCAGGTACTTTATGTTTCTTTGTTGACGACCTAAATAGCCCTTTAAATAAAACATAACTCCCTCCTGCCCCACTTATACAGCCAGTATTCCTATTACACGACAATGGAAAAATATGCAAATCACCATAAAATCTCACTGATTGATCTAAAATTGGAAAGAAATATTAATTTTTGTTATTTATAACCAATGCGTTACAAAGTGTGAACAGGACATTGAAAACATATCATCACGTCAATTTCATGTTTACCCGGTAGTGCCCATTACATTAGGAACACTCATTAAATATGAAGCAAAATAAATGATGTTAATCATTCATTTAGAGACGTTAAACATTGGCTGGGGTCAAATTGACCCCAAACATAATAGGAGGGTTAAGGTTAGGAAATCCTTGTTGTTAAAGTTTGTCAGAATGGTTAAGGTTAGGAAAAGGTCAGGGTTTAGATAACACAACGTCAATGTTCACGAGTAAAAGTGAACACTACCCTCGCTTGGATTTGAAATTGGGTCGGCTGAGGGGAAGGTGTGTTGATTGACCCGTCCACAAGCCAGCCTCCTTATGTGGACTTGGCTCCCTTAATACGACACCACAGTGTCCTTATTTACAGGACCATTAGAAGTCCCTTAACTTTAAAACATATCAATAGGTTGTTATAAGCTGCTGACCTGTGCAGACCTATGGGAAGGCCAGGCTCACAGGAGGCCATAAGTCATGTAACACAAGATGGAGAATCAGCACGCTCCCTGCTGGAAGATGTAAATTCTCAAGACATGTAGATGGTGAAGTGTTTGGTGAAGGCATAAAACTGGAGGAGCAAACAGCCTTGTGTGATGCCCATGACACAGCTGGCCCTCTGATACAATGGGCCTATGCATTGTGTTACAATTCAAGCTTTCTTTGCATTGCAGGCTTGAGTGACGGGCAGCGGCCTGCCTCTCACAGTGTGGGGGGGGGGAGAAGCATACATTGTGGCTTGTATGAAAGACATGCCTTGGTCGAGTTTCTGGTTCACATACATTATGCATGTATGTGAAACACAAACTGGGCACGCAGTCTCCCCAGCTTCTCAAACAGAGAAAGGGAATGAGAAAGTTTGTGGAGGGGGGAGGGAGGGTAGACGGAATATGCAGAGATTTTTCTTTACAAGAAAGAGAGAGGAGACTCAGTGTTTCAGCACTCTCTCTCTCTCTCTCAAAAAAAAAAAAGAAGTTATTTGTTCAGGCATCTCTTCCCTTCATTTCCATTCAAACAGTAGTCAGTCTGTGGTCTCCTTGCTCACGTCCCTGTGGCGTTAGGTGTTTTTGACCGAGGGCTGTTGTCTCCCGCTGGGGTGGAGGGCCTCTTGTACATAAAAATCACTCACCTTTCACCTGATGGACCCAAATGCAGGGCAGGTGTAGAAGCCAGTTTGCCTGTCCTGCTGCATCCAGATGTTTTTGAAATGAGCACAAAAAGATGACACGGTGATACAAGAGCTCATTCTTGAAACACAAGGCCCGGATTCAAGATCCCCTGATATCGAGCATCCATGCTGCTGATGTTTCCTTGAGTCAGACACTGAATCCGGACAAGCTGCACTTGTTTGTAGCTGAGTCTGTGCTTTGACCTCCCTGGGCAGGTGGGCAAGCAAGACTTTGAATTTGTCCTTTGGGGAAACAATGGAGTATCACAAAAAAAAAAAGAAAAGTCTATGAATGCAGGGCCGGCCTGTGCATTGGTCTTGGATGGCTTTCAGTAACTCTGTACCTTTTCCCCCCTGAGGATGCATTTTGTACACACACCTTTTGTAAATGAGAGCCTGTAAACCGTACACCTGACTGTTCTGCGCCTATAGGAAGCGACAAATTGAAGTGACAAATCAAAACCGAACAAACACCGACTGTCTGGTAAACAGCAGCACGCTGCACTTTTTCCACAGAGAGCTGAATTCTTCCATGTGGGACGCTTCGCATGCTGTGTGCAGTTTTCTGTCACACAGGATTTTCGGGTGTAGGAGTTCAAGTTTTTCAAAGTTGCCTCGCTGCCGTTTGGACCCACCACCGTGAGAAGTTAAAAAATGTGGCTTTAATGATGGAAAAGCTTTCTGGGAGGTGTTGGTAGCCACGGCTTTGTTGTGGAAGACTCTGCTCAGCCGTGTAGAGGGAATTTGGAGATCCATCCTGCTGAAAGTCTTGGGGCCTGATGATGTGACCCCAAAGGGCACTTTGTGACAGTCGAGCCACTTTGCAGAACCCCGGCCCTGAAATCATGTGTAAAACTCCCATTAGCAGCGCTGCTAAAAGGGAGGCCACGAGCTGCAGTAGGTGTGAGAGTATGAAATGTGGCTCCCCTGCTGCCCTCCCGTCTCCTTTTCAGGCTTTTGTCATTTCACTGAACTCCAGGATTTAATTGGAAGTGGCATGGGACCACATTTCGTGTGTGATTCATTTTAAGGAGCGATTGTGCGGCGTAGATTCCAATCTGTCTGCTGCTTTCTCACTTTATCACACAGCCACAATGTTTACGTGCCTGTGTGACTGTGTGTGTGTGTGTGTGTGTGTGTGTGTGTGTGTGTGTGTAGGTCATCAGCTCTGAGCGCAAGTGAAAGCTCCTTCAAGATAAATTTTAAAATAATCACAAGGGTGAAGTATGAAATGAAACCATTGGCAGATCAACCCAAAGGGACGACGTGGAGCTGATGTTGTCGGACAGATGCATCATGCATTAACCAAAAACAGGATAATGACAGTGCTTTGATGATGCTGATTAGCAGAGATACATCAGATCACAGATGGAGGGAAAGCAAACGGGTCCCCAGAGTCGAGTACACTGATAATACACTTCAGTGAGCTTTGCATGGTGGAGATACGGGGGACTCTGGATAATAACGGTTGACTTCTCACAAAACAGTTGATTTATTTGTGCCGCGGAGTGGGTGAAATGCGGGACTACCATTAAATACCGCTAAACAACTCCCAGGCAATTTATGCAGAATCAATTTTCTTTTGGCTGCCACAGGGTTTAGTGACGTCTCTCACCTCGCACCACATCGCCATCCCGAGTTGAAGTATTGGCTGAAGTGAGAGATACTTTTCATTTCTAAAGTAGCACACTGGAAAACAGATTGTTCATGCTAAATGTGCACCATCGCATGATGTAAATTGGAAATCACGCCACCGAAAGGCTCCGGCAACAGCTCGGCAAAGGGTGAAAACGGTCATTTTTATCTAGCGCCGTACTGTAAACCAGCACAAATACTTCAAAGCCCAGGCCAGAAGGCACTATTATGCTAGCAGGTATTAGCTGATGTGTTCAGCAGTGACTCATGCTGCTTACTACTTTTTTGACCAGGCCGGAAAATGATGCCGGAGTTGCTCGGGGTATTTAAGGTTGTGTGGAACAGTGGCACTCATTTCTTTTTTTTCTCCCTCGGGGATTGCATTGTCCCATTTGATAAAATGAACTGCTCTGTCCTTATGTGTTTGGCTTGTAAACAAGGTTATGTGGAGGCTTTTGTAGATAGAAAAATACAGATATTGAGAATGCCAGTGCAGAGAAATGATTGTGCTGTTCCAGACAGCGGCTTCTTTCCATTGCTCAGTGTTTAACAGAATGAGATGTTTGCAGCTTTGAGCTCTTGAACCGTTGAGCACAAAAAAAATGTCTCTTGAAAGGAAAGAGACTGAGCTTAGGGAACAGATATATGCACACTGCAGATTCGGGCTTGACACCGCAAGATTTCCGAGCGTGCAGTATGCAGAACATGCAAATGAACAAATTAGCATATTAAACGATGATATATGATGCTTTTCTCGTGCGGGGCATTCAATAACACAGCTAAAATCCCATGCAGAATTTCAATGGTATCTGCTCTTGCTCAGTCAACTCTTGCTATTCACGAGAGGGATGTATTTGTCTAACCCCTGTTCCTGTGTCACCGCCCCATTACATGCCAGCCCTGTTTTGTTTCCTCGCTCTCTGAATAGAGTGTCTCTGGCTCCCCCGGGCTGTGAGATTGCTTGGTTATCACCAGGAGGAGATTATTTCTGTCTGGCATTCAATGCGCCATGGCAGTTATCCAGTGGGACGCTCGCAGGGCCATTGTCTAAGGGCCTGGGGAGGAGACGGCTCCAACATCCAAGACTACGCTGAAAGGCAGTTGGGGGGAGGGAAGGACAAGCCACTGAAGATGGATGGCCAACACCGCGGGTTTTTTAATCGTTTTATGCCGCATCACTTTGTACACACTGCACTGAAAGGGAGGCGTGTTATCCATTTTGCTTGGTACAGGCAGGGTTTGGGCTTCATTCTGTGCAGAGCGGTGTAATAGTAAAATGCTGGCTGTGGAAAGACTTGAGAGGTAATAGACTGGCTGTAGCATTAAATAAACATCGGGCAGTGAGGCTCTCTGAGCTGTGAGCACTGGGCTGCACCATCTGAGGCAGTCTGGCTGCTGCCTTGACCCGCCTGGTTTGTTGTCCTACATTCATAATGATATCAATTCGCTGCTGGGTCCTGCATCAGGCTCAGACCAAACTGTTGAATTCAAAATACTGAGCAACTTTTTTGTCTGGGTAAAGTTTGTTCAAACCACGGCTTTTTTTTTTTATTTTGGAAACGTTAACACACATAATCCCATCTGAGGTTGGAGTGTGTGGAGCTGTGCTGGCCAGTTTCTCTTCATCTCCATGATTTCGTTCTTGGCACTGGCTGTGAAGGAAAGACTACCACTCAAGCGGTTCGATGGTTTCTGCTAAAAAAAATAAAAATAAAAAAAATGCTGGAAAAATCATCATTGGAGTTTAGGCGGGTTTTCCACGGGTCATGGAAAAGTGTGTTCCAAACAGAAAGAGACGGAGAGAGATGTAATAAATTCTTTGGACAAGTCATGGAATGTCATTCTGTCGTTCTGTCATGTTCACTTCCCCTGCAGAAAAAATACAGAATAACACACTGAATGTGAATTATGTTTAATATTTTGATCATGGAAACAAATGTCATGTAATGTGTGTATCGGTCATGAAATTTCAACATTTCTGGCACAGAGAGTCGTGTTACAGACAGGGGATTTTACACTGAGCAGAGCTGGGACCATGTTTAGGAAACCAGAGAAGACAGGAGCTTACCTGAGTTACACTGGCCTTTGCTATTCCTCTAATTGGTTAATAATTGTTCAAAAAATTATCTAAACATAAAACATTTTTTTAATTCCCCAGTAAAATCCAACTCAACGAGGCGCCTGTCACCTTAACAGGATAAAACAACTTAACGTTTCTCAGCGAGGACGCTACCGTGCGGCCTGGAAGACTGTGTGTGAGCCCTGTTCACAAACTCTGCCCTTGAATGATAACAGTGGTATTGATATTCACAGGCCTGCTAGGTGCACGTTTAATAGGACACAACAGCAAACCATTTTCCAAAAGGCTGTCTCCTTGGCTCTGCACTACTTGGGCGCTTTAATCTGAGCCATAAATATGTGGCTCAAGTTTGTTAGGAGTTAAAAAGGCCCTATCATTCATGTCAGGGCTGCAGGACAGTAAATATGAGCGAACAAAGTGGTGCAGGGGTGATAACGAGCCTAATTTATGCTGATGTGGCGCTGTAAACTATTTATGAAGGCTGTTAGTGATTGCCAGGTTTATATCGCCACGCCTGTAGCCATAAAGAATCTGAGAAACCGTTTAAGGCGAATGGCGAAAACAAACAGGGATGCGTTACAAGCCGCGGGTCCGAGTCCCCGGGGAATTGTTCTCCCATGTCGCCGTGGAAACTGCTCCCGTGCATCTCATCACTTCCATCTTCTCATCTTCAGTTTTATAACAGGACCTTGGTGTCCAGATGGCATGCCGTTTTATCACTCTCAGAAGGCTGGGTTTTTTTTTTTTTATTGTTATTATTTATTTAGTTTTTGGTTCAGGAAAGGTTTGAACGCCCGCCTACTCACAGGATCTCGCAAGGAATGCAATGCAGCCTTTTGTTTTTCTTTTTTCAAAACTTTGACGACTCTATCTGAGGACGCATTCTTCGCTTTGCTAAGATGAGATCCAGCTGACCTTGGAGAGCGTTCGCCGTCTTAATGAACATCATCGGTATTCGTCCGCGGCGCGGCTTAGCCAGATTGATCTGTAGTCCGATTCCCTTGGCTTCCCCGCTAAGATCTCTGCATTTCAACAAGGGCCGTCCAAGGCTGCCGGATGGGGAGATGGACTTTGAAGTGAGGCTTTAGCTGACAGAGAGCGCAGCTGGCTCCGTAGCCTTCCCATATGTCCATCACTAACCCCCCTCATCCTCACGAGCACTCATATTCAGCCCGCCGGGGATCTCCGTGAGCCCGCTCGTATTACAAACTGTGAGCTGTGCACTTTTTTCCTGCTTTTCATGCCCTGTGTTTGGCTTACGTCCAAGTTACATCAGCTTCCATTAGAGAATACCTTTGTACTACCATGTGGTATTTTGCAAAATACGAATATCACCCCTCACTTTGGCAGTGGATGTACTCCTGAAAATGTTGTCGAACATTCTTGGCAGAAGTGGAGTCGTGAAAGTGAGTGATCATTTGGTGGCGTGCCAAGTTATCGCAAAAACATTTTCCCCCCGACTTTTCACTGTGTAGACACAACCTCAACAAATGAGACGGGTTTTCACACTTTGTCACAAAATCATCCTGTTTACATGTCAGATTTAGATGGAAAGAAAATACTTGAATACCTGTGTATTCATGGTCATATAAGTGGAACACATGTTACTGTACATTACCCTCTGCGGTTATTCGCCCCTTTAATCTGAACAAAGAGAAACACAAATCATTAGTTTTGTCCATACGAAAAATAGAAAACACATTATTTTGGAGAGCAGGATTCAATTTTATTTGTGGTGTTTGATAAGCCTTTATTCTGAAATAGATATGCATCACCTCTGCTGTAACGATAATTGCAGTCCTGAGGTTATGTGGCCATTTCCTCCTCAGATTCATGAGTGCGGCTCATCTTCCTGCGATGCGTTGGCAGGGAATCAGCAGCAGCTTTTGATTCCATCTCGTATTTCAGCGGATCCCGAAAGGCTCTAAAGAATATTTTAGCTTTTCTCACTAGTGGAGTGGTAAGACTGAGGGAGCAAAATCTCCACTAACTATCAGACTTCATATTGGCCGCAAACGATAAAGCTACAGATACTTTTTCTTCTTCCCACCGCGAGGTCAGAAGAGGAAAAAAAAATCCCATCTTAAGGCGTCTGTATCTTACGGAGGCCTTAAAGGGACATTGGAGGTGAAAAAAATACACGTGGGGGTAAAAAAACATGAAATACTTCTGTGTTGTCTCACAAAACTTTTACAGACTTTGACATTTCCACGCAGGTCACAACAGGTGTTTCTCAGGAGAACGCTAAAGTTTTTTGTTCTGTTTTTTCTCCCACATGTAATTTTTTCTTCCCCATGTCTCTTTAAGGGGCTCCGCACTCTCTTGATTTACAGCTTTCTTATTTTGGGCAGTCCCACTCCAAAGTCTCAACCATCGCATTACCCCCATCTGTGTTGTCGATGCGTTCCAAAGCATCTCACACGAATGCGCCATTGCATTAAGTGCCATATGCATTGGTACTTAAACCAGTTATTGCAATCATGATTTTGATTTGTAAGCAATGATTTGATTTGTCTGTGTGTGTCTGGGTTTTTGTGTGGTTCGCTGTGCTGGTGCTTTCCCGTCGTTTTGGCCAGGACTTCCTTGCAAAACAGAAGTGCAATCTGCTTTTTTTTTTTTTTTTATTACTCAAAGGCAAAAGGTTTCTCACAAGTTGAATAAAGAGTCAAATTGTGACACATTTCTCATGCACAGCTCACACACACACACACACACACACACCACTCATTACTTGTGTGTTTTTAATGATGACTTCTTTACCAAGCCTGCAAATCAAATCATTTCTCTGGACATTGTGCCTGCAGCTCTGGGTCTTTATCTCACTTGGCCTTTTAAAGTCCTCAGCATGACCACCTCTGCAATCAGTGCTTGCTTGTCTGTCTTTTTCATCACTGAGAACAAATGAGTGAACAAATATAAGCCCCAAACCATCCATGGCATCATTTCTGACTCATGCAGTGACTTCAAGATGCAAGCGAGCACCTCGTTCACCTCACTTCATATTATTTTGCATTATTTTACATTCCATTTTGTTAAACCACAATCACTAGTTTGTGCTTGTTATGAAAACAGAGACTCTTTGCCATATGTCTGCAGATGCACATTAATAATTCATAGCGCAAGGTGCGGCATAACTTGAAAACAGTGAATCTGGGGCCAAAGGAGCCCCAGCTAATCTCTGAACCCGTCGGCTGGCGATGATTTAGCCTCCAGGAGCAGCCGACAGTATTTCAGAGCTTCTGGTATAGGCTAGCTGCTGGCGGCTCACTTCAGTTTCCATTTCCATTTCCTTTATTATACAAATTGAACGTTTGTCCACACAGAACACAAACATCAGCGCTTTCTGCAGGTGTTTTAGGTCCAGGTGACATTTCAGACCAATGCAGCTCGACTCACAGAATGTTAATCTGCATGAGACTAATTGGACTGCAAACGGAAACCAGAACACAGTCTTGTCCCTTGCCTACAGATTTTGGATATGCATATATATACACACTCAGTGTCCACTTCCTCAGCTCCACCTGTCCAGTCTGATGCAGCTCAGCAGCTCTGCCATCAGTTCCACCTTTTAACAGAGTTTGTAATGTTCAGTTTGTGTTGACATTGTGCAGAATGTGTCACTTTAATTCTGTGTTTATTACTGAGGTTGTAGTTTGCAGAGGTCTGCTACTGGACTGCATTATACTGAGAGGGGTTTCTAATATTTTGTCCTTCCTATTTATATATAGTACGGGGGGACAGAATAGTGGAAACAGCTGTGAGTAAAGTGCAGTCCAGTCCAACAGCAGCACTAACTATGAGCTCAATGCCAAACACAGAAGTGAATGAACACCTCTGTTACCGTGACAACAAGACAAGCTGAGCATTATAGGCAGCAGGAGAGGAAACTTTATGGCTCAACAGCTGGATTAGACTGGATTGTACAGGTGGACCTGATGACGTGTATATCTATAACTCTATATCTGTCTATATCTATCTATACATACTAAGGGGTTTAACAGTTTAATAAAAGCACGGTTCCTCTTGTATTGCAGTTTTTGATGTCAGTTGGTGTCAGTCAGTAAAAAAACACTACCATCCCTAATGTTCTCTGTTTTTTTTTTTTTTTTTTTAATCTTGTTTGCAAAAATACCTTTTCCTTCAGAGATTCGGGATAACAATTTGAAATACTTCAAATATTATTTCAAATACTCTTTCAAATGCAAAAGTCTACTTAGACTATTTAAACCAAGCATTAAAATACTCATTGATTCATTCCTCAGCTCAGTGTGTGGCTCTCATACAGTGGCTTTGTTTATACAGTAACACTGCGTTTTGTAGTGTGTGTTCTGTATTGAGCAGTTCTTTTCACAGTTTGCACTCCTAGCATAGACATGTGTGCATACAATCTGTTTATAGATATTACAGTTTTGTTGTGGTTTTTAATATTTAGTTTTTTTTAATATTTCAGAATTTAAATATTCTATTGAAAATTGAGTGTCATTTTAATGTGCGCTTGCCCACGATGGACTGAGGCGAGGACCCTGTAAACTCTACATGGTTTCCATCCGTGGCCCAACTCACTGATCAGTCCTGTGCTATTCCACGTTTTTAGTCAGCTGTCTGTAAAGGTTCAGGGGCGGATTCTCTAAAAAGTTCTGATAATCTTAAGACGTTTCGTAAGAGGAAAAAATCAGAAGTTCATAAGAATGTTCTCAAGTGCTTTTCTCCATTATTTTCTTAAGAACTACACATTGTCTTGCGAACTTCACAACTCTCTTATGTAAACAAACCGCCTCGCGTGCACAAGCGCGAGCGACTGGCAACTAAATTACCAGTTCAAACCAACCAGTAACTTAACCTCAACTTTGAATTTATGTTATAAAAGTGTTTTCTCAAATATTGAGATGCATACTTTGTATTGGACAGCGACGATATTACTAACCTATTAGTTCATAGAATCTAAATATAACTGACAGTGGTGATTGGTGGCTAAACAAAATGTCCTCATACAGACTCAGACACAACAGCCTGTAAGTGTCTAAATACTTGCTTAGATATTAGGCTGAATTACAGTTTAGATAATGATTATCTCTTTGCTAACTTATACAATGTAAAATGATTAAGGTATTACTACATTAATCTATGTTATATAATCAAATTTGGCTCTAAATTAATCAAAGATGTTTGAAAAATAGCTTACCTTCACACAGCATGTGGTTCATTAAGACGACCTTTACCTGTCTTAAAGATACGATGCTATTCAAGAAAAATAGTAAGATAATTTATTCCAAGAATCCCATTTATTCTTTAGAAAAAGCATAAGAATAAAGTTGCGAGCATTCTTAAGATCTTTTGTTTGGGTTCTTAAGATATTTTGTTTGTGAATTCAAAAATATCTTAAGATTCTTCTTAAACCCAAATATAAGGAAAAAGTGGAACTTAAGAGGAAATTTAATCGTAAGAAGCGGCCCCAGGTTTGCAGAGTGCATCTCAAGCACAAGTGGTAAAGGTAAAGCCTGTCTGGAAGCAGCTGTCTGAGGAACCTCCTGCAGACGCGGCACTCTTAACGCGGTTGTGTTTTGGACATTCAAGTTGCCTGCAGATACAGATGCACCCAGAAACAGTAAATATGGAGGTGATTTGAGATGTGTTATGATGCAGCAACTTTCCCAATCACCTAACAAGAAAAATAATAATAACGAGAAGAAATTTCAAGCCAGTAACAAAAAAAAAAAAAAAAAAAAAAGCAGAAATAATAAATGCTCTATGAGCGGCAACGAGCTCCAGTGTATGTCATGGTTCCCCTCATGTCACTTTTACAACAACTTGCCTTTTGTTTCTAAATCTCCACGTTTCAACTGTAGCTGCTGTCACTGAATGTCATCCGTGGCCAACTTTAATTCTGTCACCATAACCTTTGAGAACTCATCAGATGTCGTTTAGAGATACCTGCATGCAGAGATACGTTCACATTTTCAGCAAATGGATGTTTTGAATTTTACAGCAGAAATATACCAGCTTTCAAAATGTCTCTCCATGACTTTTCCAACTCTCTGTACAAAACAGTGTTTAAAGGTTTCCTGAATAGGACAAGGAAACAGTCATTCTAATGATATACAGTGTAGGCTGCTCCCCCTTGAGTTTATGCCTCTGTGGCTCTCTCAGACCTCCCAAATCCACCGGCCTTTATCATGTTAAAAAAGAAACCTTATCTGGTGTATTTTCAGTCCAGGTTTTATGAAGAAGTCGGTGCTGGGATCCCTGCTTCTGTCCCAGAAGGCCCGGCGGCTCTGAGGGAGTTGAGCCGCTGCTCTCATTAGTGGAGCAGTAAGCGACCTCGGGGCCCTGGGAAGCCCCTTGTTCGGCCCTCGCTCCTGTTCCACACATAATTGCTGAACTGGTTTCACCCCCAGAACTCCAGTTCATAGACTAAACCTCCTTTCTCACACACTGTCGTTCCCCAGTGGAAAGTGGATGCTGTCATTCTGGTCATTTAGATTTCTCCTTTTTTCTGTATAAAAAGGAAAAACCCACTCTCAGATGCTCACACACTGTTAGATATCTTCAATTTGTGATGCAGTGCGAAAAATCAGCTTTTCGTAAACTACACCTCCTGAGCTGCTGCTCAAACTTGTCGTGGTCAGTTCACACTGCAAAAAAAATCCCAAGTCCACCTTAAAGTCCCCATGAAATGAGCTCACGTGACCTCTACGTCCTGTAAAACCGAGCATCTTAAACAGTGACAGCATCCTGCACTTGTGGCTGTAAATTAAAGATTCAACCAATAAAACCTTCACAAATGTTTAAGCATCCTCTCTCATCCACGTGCCCCTTCAAAATAAATCTGTGTTTCTCCTCCAAACTGAGACCCTGTTGGTTTTCACCTGTGAATGATCCTTTCCTGCACCGTGTCCCGGCCAAACTTCCTGTTTCAACAGGAAATACATTGAATCAGGAAAGTAAGAGTCTTTAAGTCATTTAGTCTTCAGTATTCAAAAAAGTCCTGCTTTTTTTTTCTTAAAACAAGTGAACAAAAACCTGCCAGTGGGATGAGATTATCCCTTCTTCTGCAGTTTGGGAATTATACAACACGTAGATCCGACCGAGCAATCTGATTGGTCAGTCGCACGTTTAGAATGTGCTCCAATGAAAAAGAGCTCATCACTGAAAATATCACTCCGCCTACATCTTATTGGCCGAGTCTGTGTGGTTTCCATGGCAACGAGAAACATTTCACTGAAACCCGCATCAAAAGCCGCTGTCAGCTTTGTTAGCCTGCATGATGGACCGTTTGGTTGTCAATTTTGATTTATTTGGCGACCTAAGTTTGGATAAACGGCTGAACGAGGAAGACAAGACAGAAGAGAAAAAGGAGAGATACGCGAGAGTGACGAGTGAAGAGCTGGATCAGCTGGAGAGGTCAGGAAATGAAGCCGGTACGGCCGGTCAACGTCTTGGGTCGTCAGATGTCTACAAGACTACCTGACAAACACCGGGCAAACAGTTCAACTTCTGCTGCTCAGCCACATTAACAGGAGCTACTGTTAACTTGGAGTGACACACC
>OMLB01057878.1:0-34796 GCA_900302555.1 Myripristis jacobus
TAAAAATAAATAACCTAAAAGTGTTTTTAAATATCTCTCTGACCCCTGAGACTGTGTGTGTGTGTGTGTGTGTGTGTGTGTGTGTGTGTGTGTGTCAGGCCCCCAGTTCACACATATACCAAGGTGACAAACAATGACTAAGCCCCATCTGCCAGGAGCCTTTACCATGAGTGTTATAACAACCAGTAATAAGTGTAAATAATAAATGGCCCATATCTTATCGAGAGGGGGCCTCGGCAGCACTGCTAAACTATTTAAGGTGCCTTGTTGATGGGAGTTATTTTTTGCTGTGGGGTTGTAGAAATTCTCTGGCTTCCCAGTAGAGTTTTGGCCTGACAATAAACAACAGTTTAATACTTTATCTAATCCCTGCCAGGAGGTGAGTCCAACAGCAAGCTCTTGCAGATGTTCACATCCAATAATCTATCCATAATTGATGAAACAGGGAGGTCAGATGTAATGGCTGCTGCCATTCCAGCAACAAATAAATGGTTATTGACAAAACAAGCTAGTGTGGCGCTGAGCGGGCTGTGAGATGACAGGCACGGAGCAGAGTGGAGGAGAGTGGCGTGGAGACGAGGCGGGAGGCGGGGAAGGGAGGCTGCAGTCCGGATCGCTGGTCCTTGGATGGGCCTGCCGCGGCCAGACTGGGCCCAGAGGCAGGAGATCCCCTGGTGGTGGGGAGTGGAGACACCCCTGCGGACCCCTCAGGAGAGCATAAACAGGAGGAGAATGGAGAGTGAAGAAGGGGGGAGGAATGGGAGGACAAGCGGCATGGTGAGGTGAGTGCAACCGCATGGAGCGTGCTGAGTGCAGTGGGCCAGCTGTCCGCTCTTCTTTCATCTCTGGGCTTCATGTCAGATACAATCTACCTGGCTGTCAAGCCTCAGCAACCATCTCACAGCCCTCTCTGCCTCTTCCTCCCTCTCTACCCTCTGCCTCTCTCTCTCTCTCTCTCTCTCTCTCTCTCTCTCTCTCTCTCTCTCTCTCTCTCTGGTGGCTAAATACAAGGGTCCACCCTTCTGTCCTCTGGCTCTTCTGACTAAATCTCTGTGAATGGTCTGCAGCATGCTGTAGTGAACCTTTATTCTGTCACTTCAAAGTCTCTGTCTTTGCAGTCCATAAAGTAAGTGCATTTCCCATACATCCATACATAACATAACTGGAAATTTTACACAGAAATGACAAGAGAGTGGCAGGGAAGACTGCAGAGCAACGCAAAATTGATGCCTGAACACTGACTGCAGAGTTTCACAGTTGCTGCAATATTTCCACAAAACAAAAGTGCAAAAATGATCACCTCGTATAACTAGGGAGGAGTAAATTTTGCCTAATTTGTTGTTCAGCATGCCTAATTTAGATATTAAATATGTCCTCTGCCTTGGTGTTTGGCAGGAGTCAAAAGTGAGTTTCAGGTACAGTTAAACTCCAAAGTGATTCTGAAGATAAAATATGTATTACAGTATATTGCTCATACCTCCCAAACCCTTGTAATATAAGGAAGGCTGAATAAAATGCTCTACTCTAATAGGTTAATTATGGTAATTAGGATTTTTAAGACTAACCTACGTAATCATCCTGAAAAATAATCTTTAAGAGCCAAGAAATTAAAGGAATAAGAATAAGAATAAGTAATGTGTGGCTAAAAAAATATACACTGCAATTGTATCAGGGTTAAAGCTTCAGCTCTGACTGAAATGCCTCAGGTTACTTAAATCAAATACTAAAGTAAAACTACTCCAAACCTTATTAATGTGACACTTTGTGCTGCTGCACCTTAGGTCACTGCCACTCATTACACAAGTTTTAAGATAGTGTGATATTGGAATTCTTTGGCAACAGTATCATTTCATAATTTCACAAAATTTTGGTGAGAGAAGTCTTTTTTTTGTTTGAAGAAGCAGGAAGGGGATGATGGATACAGTGCAGAGCGAAATGAAGAAAAATAGTGATGACGTCATAGTGCAGTATGTGTTGTGTCTGGCGCTTAACTGGAGTTAATTCAGTAAACAAAACCCCACTTCTCTTAAACCTCATTAAGCCTCATTGTGTTGCACAACAATACACACCACAAGGAAAATGTTTCTAAGAATTACTGAAAAATCAGAGGACAACACGCTTTTTTGTACTGAGGGGGGAAAAAAAATAATAGCCATTTTTCACTCCAGCAGAGGGGTAGTGACTCTCCCTCGTAGAGTTCCCTTCTCCACCGCTTAATTACTGCGTGCGATCATGAATATTTCAGGCATATGCTTTCCCACTTTGTCATTGGAGTTCAGAACTAAGAGAAACAAGTTCATATGCATATTAATAGGAGGTTTGGGGGTGGAGGGGGACAGGAGGACTAAGGGTTGCCAGTGTGCTGGTGACAGCAGGAGGAAATGGCACTCATTCCCCAGCAGCTGCTCTTTTTAGATCCCCCTCAGAGGGAACTGCCCGAGGAGGGCCTCCGCCACAAAGGGGATAAAGGAGATGAGGGCTCTTGATGGAAAACAGGCAAACAACCACTGGGACCCCTTCCCACCCCCCTTCAAACACTAATGCGTGTGCGCACACACACAGAAACCCTTGGCCCACCCTTAGCCGACCCCCAGGAGTTGTCAGGACCTCTTTAGCATATTCCGCAGTGGCTGCTAAACTGTGCATTAGCACCAGGCTAACGGGAGCGCTCTAATGACAGAGAGACTGAGGAGAGATTTTTCCCAGCTATGTATAATGACAAATGGGATGCAGCCCTGAGGGAGGGGGCATGAGCAGGGGCCCTAGAAGCATCTGAGGCCCCTATCGGTTGAAGGAGGGTGTACCATTAAAATGACAATATAAATGTAAATCCTAAGTAATAATTCTTAAAAATGGCTGACATGACCCTCCCCTGGTTCACGTGCGTCACTGCACTAACATGGACTAGGGGCAGCATTAAACATTGTCTAATTGAATTTATGGACCTTTAAAATACCACTTAACGCCCAGTGGAGCATAATGATATGCTTTATTTAACATATCTAAACAAAGACGATTACGGCATTGTGCAGGTTTAATGGTGCACAAAGTGTTCTCTTTGTACTTGATAAAGAGGCCTATTTGAACATGTTAATGTCTTGTTACCGAACCCTCCGCAAATAAAAGCCTCACGTTGAGAATTATTATGGGTTCAGTGCAAAGTAAATGTGCCCTCTCACACAACATTGATGCAAATATAGGATATCTAGGTCTGTATTGGAAATCTCATGGTGACCTTTTTGCGCATGCAATTGATATTTTTGTCACATATACTGCAACTCTTGATGAATTTGAACCCTGTCAGCTCTGAGTGGTGATACCAGGAACTTTCCGTGGCAAGTTCAAAGGGAGGGCTAATTAGTTTGACCTTTCCTGCCATAATTAGCATGAGCATGCCAACTCAACCTCTCACAATTTACCAGCAAGAATAAAAAGAGGTAATGCTCAAGCTGTGTTTCTGGATGGAGAACCCTCTGTTAATTGATGTTTTCAAACAATACGTGGTGTCTTGTTCGATGCGTCTGTCATTTGCGCAATTCCAAACACAGAGCCAGATCTGAAATACACTCACAAAAGTACTCAGCTTGGACAAGTGTCTTAAAATATAAGACAGGAGCGCAACCACAAGGCATCCGGGGTAAGGCAATTAGAGCACTGCCAGCTATATCACTTCTTTCAACATGTCAGAGGTACTAAATGTGATTTATAGTAGGAGATCCTGCTGGGCACTCTTAAAGGGAAAGCATTGAGAGACATTCAAAAGGGGTGTAATGGGGAGGGATTCAGTGCTGATTATTATCCAAGCAATCAATTTTTGGGAAGATAGAGAATTAAAATTACCATAGCCAAAAACAAGACTAAGCCCATATAATCACTGATAGTATTACCATCGCTGACACGTTGTGCTCAGACGTGCATGTGTGTACAGTGATCTTAAAGCTGCCAAGCCTATTGCTTAGGGTGCTCAAAGTACTTTTATCCATTTATCTGCAGCCAGGGTAAGGCAATGACAGCCTATGGGCAGGATTAGAGTGCAACTCTAATGCTTATATCTACAAACACATCAGAATGACTAGTACAGCTACAATAAACCCTTGTGATCTGTTTCAGATCTTGTTCCACTTTCCCATCAGTCTTCATCACAGCCCCTATAATTCCCTTTCTTAGTGCCAAGATTTTTCTCTCATTTTTTTTCTGTTCAGATAGAAGACACAAAGAGAACAGGACGGAGACGGGTGGCTTTTGTTTTGGTACCTCTGTGTCTTCCCCCACACTTTCTCTTTCTCTTTCCTTTCCTCTGTGGGGCTCTCGTGTGATTATTACACTTTCAGTGGAGGATTTAACCACGGGCCAGTTGGGCCATCGCCTCGGGGAGGCCCCCATTTCAATGCGTGTGTGCTACTTTTTCCCCCAGTTTATTGCCTTGCCTTTTATTCTGCCAGGCAGTCCCACTGACATCAGGGGGCTCTTAGAATAACTTGCCCGAGGCAATCAGATCCCTGAACCTTAAATCAGCCACCGTATACTGATATAGGTTCCAGATCTGAAAATGAGCTAGTGCTAATAGATAAAGATAATTCATACGATATAAATGAAAGGATTTTTTTTATTGTTTTAATATTTGGCTACTACATTGATTGAGCAAGTGTCCTTCTGCTCACCTTTACACATGGAGTGAAGACAGTAAGAACCAAAATTGGAATTTAAAAATGATCAAAACTCTGTTTTTCTTTTGCTAGTGAGCAGAAACTTGGTTGTGTCACAGTATGGTGACACTATTTTATGTGCATGCTGCTTCCTCCACATTGCATGCTCTTGACACTGGATAACATCACACTGTTTATTTCTATCTGTTATAACATAGACATCTCACACACTCAGTTGCAGGCTGGGTCAGCAATTTGACTGGTATCTTTGAAAGGCTACTCTGCAGGAACGACACCCATACCTCCTTTACCTTTTCACCTCAAGTAGTGGAGTAGCACAAGTGGCAAAGCTTTTTAAAACACTACTCTCCCACACTGATTAAAACTAGGTTTATGACCACAGTCCTGAACATTTTATATGGTCATCTAAACTTTCCTTCGCTTACCTTTTACAGGATCTCAAAGCAGCGATGATATATATTGTGAATAGCACATTTTTTGTCATATTGATAAATATTTGTGATACTATATTGTCATTATACCCATATATCAAGTGCTGTCCTACTGTGCATGTTTCCATGCACAGTAATGTACTATGTTTTCTATATTCAGTGCATTTTTTTGTTTTGTTATCCCTCAAATCTCTCGTGAAATCTTCTCTTCATAAGGGACTTTTTAAGAGATGCAAGTCTGAGTGACAAAAACCTCATTGTGCATTGTATTTGAGGGGCTGATGGCTGTTGTGATCGATCAGTTTTTAGTCTGCTGATTAGTCCATATGAGAGTTTAGGGATAATTAGCTCTTGGCAAAGTCAACTGGGACCTTCTGCTGTATTGATGGTCTTGGCCCCTCTCTCCTCTGGTTAGTATAGACTCTGCGTGGATCAATGTGACAAGTCAAGTACAGGTCAAGCTTATGTGGAAAATTCATATCAACTATGATGAAATGAAAGGAGATCAATATTCTTTCATGCTGTGTGAATAAACACTACACACCCAACCTTCTCATGCTGATGAGAAATGAACAATAAAGTGGCAGGACCATGCAGCGCTGCGTGTTGCAACCCCAGAGTGCATCAGAGCCTCTTTTTCGTGAAACAAACAAACAAAAATCCTTCAGTTAAACAGAAGGATCCTGAAAATGAAATACTTCATGCCAAGCACCCACAATTTTATAGTCACAGCAATCATAGAGCCTTTTTACAGAAGCATGTGCAGAAATGTGCAGTGCTCTTTTTATATTAGATCATTGCATGTGGAGTTAACATACCAGTCCTCCAGGGGGACAGTGGAAGGCTTACAGGTGATAAGATGGCTCCGCTGTCATCCTTCCTCAGCCAAAAGAACTGGGATAAATCCATGATGGAGCATCTTATAACATCCCCAGGCTGCAGCTAGCTGACCGCCCACCTGCAATATGCACACATGGGCAAACACTTGTTCTCAGAGGACAGCAGGGGCATTGTCTTGTAGCTCCACTTAAACTACTATCCCTGTATTGGTACACAACACAAAACAAGCTCCTATGTGCATTCTCCATCCCTGTTTCCAATAAGAATGATTACTCCCACCATTCTACTTATTTTAAGTATAGCAAACTGAAACATGACCAATTAAGTTCAAGAACGAACTTGGTCCTAATGCAAACCAAGACATGACTAATTCAGG
The DNA here is from genome assembly GCA_900302555.1 of Myripristis jacobus. Classification (NCBI taxonomy): domain Eukaryota; kingdom Metazoa; phylum Chordata; class Actinopteri; order Holocentriformes; family Holocentridae; genus Myripristis; species Myripristis jacobus. The sequence goes on from OMLB01057878.1 coordinate 6,315, forward strand.
CCACTCATAAAACACCCAGTAACTCATTATTAGAGCAAAGTTGGTTGCAGGTTGGTGCGCAATTTAAAGCTCATTCCTCACCATGTATGTGTATGGGTGTGTGTGTGTGTGTGGGTGGGTGTATGTGTGTGTGTGTGTGAATGACAGCTCGAGGAGCCCATGTAGTGGGTAAATATTGTAGAAGGCCAGAGTCTCTGGAGTGAGCACTGTGGATCTGTGATCTCTGATCTGTGAGGGAACTCAGCAGGACATTATCACTGGCTCCACTATCATATCAGCCGTAGACATAAACTCACATTTGCTGGGCTCTCCCTGTCTCCTGCTCCACGAGGTTTAGCATGTCTGAAATTGATGGCTTGCCCCTACCAGTTGGAGCCACATCAGGAATCAGAGCCTTAATAAGAAGTAATTGTGCGCTCACTGTACCCTACAAGAGACGCAGGTCAGTGGAACAGTAGGTGTTTGGAAATACTTAAGAACTAACGTGGTTCACTTGCTGTTTGTGTGTGTGTGTGTGTGTGTGTTATATTATATATATATATATATATGTGTGTGTGTGTTTCACCCGGAATATGAGACATTGTTTATTTGTCCAATGCTATAAAAGAGGTGTTTTCAGAAAAAAAGCCAGTTTTAAAAGTCTAAATTGTGGCTGAAATCTATGAACTATGCGTAAAAAAGAATGCATAGTTATAGTTTAAGAATAAGAAAAGTGCTTTAAACTGAAAAGAGCAAACATTGAATCATTGTTAAAAGGATGTTAAGTTAAATTCATTAATATTGAAGCTTCAGCTTCGTTGAGACGGTTTTAAGTCAGATCATATCAGCCTTTAAGATCTTACTTTAAGATTTTATATGCAGTTTATGCAAGCAAAATGGGCCACCACCACATTGAGATCTCGCCTCACTCTTTATTGAAAGCTTTCTTAAAAACGACTGATAAAAGCCAAGGGCATCTTTAAGAATTGACACACTCTTTAAAACATACATCTCATGAAAAAGACTTAAAGAGGGCCAGCTGCAAATTTAATATAACTTGGGGGATGCAGCAGTGAAATACCATCAGCGTGCGAGTGGAGGCTGTTCACAAAGTAACTGCCTGAGTCTGAGAGAATACTACGCTCACATCACATCTAAAAGGCAAACACACTGGCAGACAGAGGCGAGGCAGGCAAGACTGATGAAGAGTGAGGAGAAAAGGCAGGCTCAATTGAGCTGGAGAGATATACCACTATTTCACCTTTTTGCATCACTTGCTTTGTACTATATGTCCATTCAGACAAGGGCCCTTTATGGCACGAAAGTACGAGTTTGATGAGTTCATCTCAGTAAATAAGCAAAGAGAGGATGAAAAAAGTATGTTTTATGACATGTTTGCTACCCCCAACACCCCTAACGCCAAAAATCAACAACAAAGAAACCTGGACAAAAGAACTCTCAACACTGAGAACAATGCAAGTCTGGGGCTCCTAACAAAGGAGAAACTTAAATGTAATTCTCTTCACTCCTATTTTGATGCACTTTTTTACCCCATAAATATTTGATGAAATGGGCCCAAACCAAAGCTATATAACACTCCTGCATAACTGATGCTCACACCCGTGAGCCATCAACATTAGGGGCATGATTGAGTGCATTCAAATGAATTCAAACAGCACATTGATTACTTGATGGAATAAATGGGCGCTTCCCACCACCTTTCGCTCTCATTCTTCAATTCTACACGCATGCAATGGATTACAGGCGAGCCGGCGCTGTTTCAACATGTTAGCCATAGGAAAAGGGAGAGTGGCATGCACAACACCTTGGTGAATTTTCCTTTTGTCTTCCTGTATGTATTTTAAATGATGTGTACGTTTGATCTCTATGGGAAGTTAATTAGGTTCACAGATTGCTTCAGGTATTCTTCAGGTAATTCAGAATGTCATGATCTTTAGAAGGGAACCCTGTGACCTCACTCTGCTCCAAACACACCGCTGCATTACTGGGAGTAGCTAATTATTTTTACTATGTCAGGGGTGTGCGGTTTTGCCCAGTAGTAACAAAGTGAAAAGGAATAATAATTGGAAAATCTAATGAGATGAGGCTAGCAGACACAAAAGCACCTAGCCAACATGGTAAAAAGTTAATGCAATTTACAGCAGTGATCCTTTAAGGCAGACATTCAGACTTCAACCCTACAACAACTGCCTCTATTATTTCATGGCTTGGCTTCTCATTGCTGTTAGGCGGCCATTGGCCAACTGGTGTAAAGAACCGTGTTCTCAGTGCTGCTCTGTCTGCATTAACCTTAATATTGTCAGTCAGAGCCATAAAAGGCATGCGGTATCAGGACGACAAAGTCACTGGTACCCCTATTAATGGAAGTTAGTGAAAAGCCAATGCAGCCCGCAGTAGCTCTGCTAGCAGTAACTGAGGTAGTAGCTTCAGGATGAGCCTAAGGCGTCTCCCAGCTGTCAAAGTTAGGAGGATACACAATGAGGCCGCTCATTTTCCGCTGAACAAGTTGTTCAACTGAGACTATGTATAGGACTAGCGGGGGTTTGCATATAGACAGTGTGAAGGCTGGGAGAAGCAGGACCTCTCAATACAACCTTCATATGACATTAGCTCTTCTGGTAACATTTTATATCAGCCAATCCCCTCCCATCTCCCTCCCCAGTTTTTTCCTCTGTGGAGCAGCTGTCTTTAGAATGGTGAAATCTTAACATAAACATGAATAAATAAATTCTCCATCTAATCACTTGGTTGAAAAGATTCATATATTCCCACTTTTCGTGGTATTTTATTTAAACAAAAGACATCAATGATTGAATAATAAAACGCAGAGGCTGCTCCACGCCAGTTGTTTTAAAATGTTAAGCTATAACTAAAACCTAATGAAGCTGATCCGCAGAGACCAAGGTCAAAAGTAAAAATCATTTTGGTAATCCGATGTACAACAGTTCCCTCACACGGTGGCATAATTAACTTGAATATATTAATTCTTTAGCACATTGCTTATTGAATTATACATCCTCAGTTTGCCTTTGACTATACGGTATATTGAACAATGATGGTGAATGATGAGTAGTAGATAAGACCTGTGGCATACATGGAGCCTCGCAGCATGAATTATTATCTCCTGCTCACTGAAGGACATTCTGCTGGGTTCAGGGAAATCATGAACCCTTCATGAATAGGCCTGTTTGTCTGAATAAGCTGTAATTGCTTTCTCAGGACATGTAAAGAAAAAAAAAGTCATATTTTTTTCTGATATTATTAAAACCAAACAGAGTATATAGCAAAGGCACCACAAAGTGACAAACTGATAACCAAATGCAACTCTGGTCAGTTTTTTTTTTTTTCCTGTATTTTCATATATTTTCATGCACAGATACAAAAGAAGTTGCTCCATTTGCACAAAGCAATCAACTGTGAGAATGGAAAATTATATGAATACATCAGAATGCCCTTTCTCTGGGGCTTGATATACATTTTCACATTGTGCTCTTTTTCTGATATTTTTGATATTCATTTAATGCTTCAAAAACATGATTTTTTCTTGTAAAGAACAGATTGAAAAAAATCCATTTTGTTGGCATGTGGCTGACTGTGTTGCATATACAAATCATGGATTTCATAGGTGTGACTGAGCATACCAACCTTACAAAATAAATCGATAAGAAATACATCAGAAGACTATGTAGAGACCCTTATAAAGGCATCTGTAGTCATGGGTCAGGGGTTTTGATAAAATGCTATATTTTTACGGTTTTATGTGATATAGGGTTTAGACACAGGCAGACTTTTAGGCAACATTGTCCATCAGCAGCTGATAAATTTTGCTCCATTGCTTCGTGCAGCTGCAGGCCGAGGTTTGCAGGTTTCCGCTAAAACACACCAGTATCGCAAAGTCGTCACTAACAATGTGAACACACAGTTGAGAGTAGTATCAAGTAGATCGAGTGCCCTATATACAAAGTAAGGCACATTTTTTTTAGTATTATACAGTTTATCGGTGACACAGAGAGCATTTGGGCTCATCTTCAACACTTAAACAGGTATTTATTTTTTGCAGTACACCGACTGTCCTGCATTTAACCCATATTCTCCTCTCTTTGAGAGCTAGCAGAATGTCATCTTGACAAAGACAGCAACATTTTAAAACTTTGCCATTGTCTTGTCAGTCATGCCTGAAGAACTCCGATTCAAATCTCTTATACTCACTTTTGATCCACAAAAAATGGCAAAGATTCTTTTATATTCAAATGAGAACATTAACATTAGACATCCGGCATCACAAAGTCCCTCTCCGTTAGCATCTCATTTGAATATCTCATATCTTCAAGACACAGCTCAGTTAGAGTCATCTGGGCTTTTGTCCCCGGCACGGGACACCACAGGCGAATCAGAGAGGTGTCACACATCCAGCCTAGTAATTTGTCATGAAAGAACCCTTTCCTGGGATGAAGGTAACGAGCTGTCAAGGTGATAATGGCTAGCATAAACATAGCTAATTAATTAGAAACCAGGTGAGGGTTGGTAAGGCCACACTGTTGAGAGAATTCATAATTAGCAAATATGTTACATATACTCCTCCGAATATAGTGTTGGCAAAGGCAAAACAATTATGTTGGTGTGAATATCAACAAGGACAGACTGATAAGGAGTCTCACAGTGGCACCTGTAACAGCCTCAAAGAGAGCATGCATTATAAATACAAAAGGCAAGCCATTCTCTATTAGAGATGAAGACCAAAAGGCACTCAGACAAAAACATGTCAGCATCTCTTAAAGTGTGCACCAACTCCCTCAGACGTCTCAAAAATGCCAAACAAAATGAAAATGACATGCCCCTGCACAGAAACTTGGCGCAGAGTGAAAACTTTCGACAATGGGCTTTTCTCAGAGGAACAAGTTGTCTCTTCTTAGACTCTGACAGTAAGTTACAACTAATCTATCCATACTGTTCACCAGGAGGAGAAAAGCTTTTATTGTGTTAGCATTATAATTCCATTTTCTTGTTGTATTTAGTGAATGAACATCAACATCAAATATTGCTGTGGTTGTGAATATTATCGCATTTCTTTGTAGCGGGAGCCAAGAAAAAACGAGAGCGCTTAAACATTCAGTTTAAATATGAAAACTCTGAGTCGAGGTTGAGAGGAAATCTCAGGCCTAATCAGACTACTTATGGCTAGGTAGCTTTAAACTCAAGATTTTAATGTCTCCAGAAGACCCACCAAGCAGGGCAGAGTAGTATGCAGAAGCTGAGGTGACAGTATCATTATGGGATACCAACTCATCACCTCGAGCTATTTAGTAAAAAAAATGTCTCTATTAGCCCGCAAACTGCATTCAAACTATGTATAAGATTTTGGAATTGGCCTATTTGTAAAAGGCAGGCATTCATTTTATATTCTCACAGGTCTGAAAAGCCTCAATTCTTCATTTATTGAGGCGATCACATGAAAATACTGGATTTCAAATAGATTTCTGTTCACGGGATTTCACTACATGCAGTGCATCTTACCAGTTTGTGTTACATAAACTATGAGAGGTGAGGATCCTGCACATGTATCCTCTGATATTTCTTAACTGACATTGCTGGCTGCAAAACCAAAATCGCATAAGCGCAAGCGAGCGGTAAAAGGAGGAAGGCCGTGCAGCCGAGGATGCTGAGGGCAAAGCACATCTGGAGGAAGATGTGGCTACTCAGCACTATACTGCACACGCAGAAATGCCATAACGCAAAAATCAGAGATGCTTTGTTCTACAGATTACTGCGTGTACAAATCAATTCACATTTACTTTATATAGAGCCCTCGGGAGAAATGCTATTTATTTCTCAAAATAAAGCAAAACTCCACTCTACAAACGTAGCTACTAAAGACAGAAGCAGAACTGAATAAATATCATGAATGTTATTGACCGCGCTTGATTGAGGCACAGGTCGGCCTGAAGAATAATGTCACCACTTTCATAATTCCCCACTGTCCCCGTGTTTGATTGAGTGCAACAAGAAACCCAGGATTCATTCATGTTTTCAGCTTGGTGTCATACACTACCCAAAACTGAGCATGTCCCTGTTTTTTTTTTTTTTTTTCCATTTCTCTGAGGACATGTTACACCATGTCCACCACTGGCCTTTTTGCTCAGGAGCGCAGGGCTGCCTGGTTCAGTCCAGTGAATGGTACGGTCCGCTCTGACAGTGAGATTGGTGTACCTGCCGGCAGACAAATGGGCTGTCTGTTTCTCAGTAGAGGCACCGTGCACGGGTCCTGAGGGCTTATGGTTGTGTTACATTGGACACATAAACCAATGTGTCTAATGTAACATAACCAATGTGTAATCTATTCAGGTTTCACTAATGTGTTGTCTTTTTCACTGACAAACACATTTATTGAACCTGTTATGCTCGCTATTATGCTACCCCTTTTTTTGCTCGCAGAATTAAGATCATAGGAAAGAAATGACACGGAGAGAAGTTTTTTTTTTTCTTCAAGTGATTCAAGTGTTACTGCATTATGCATTCAAAACACAGATGCACTCTCTTGGGACGTTTTCATCCAACTCTGACAAATAAATGCTTAGTAAGTGATTCATTTCAGCTTTAAAATAATTGTATGTTAGGGATTGGATCATAGTTTTTTTGTTTTTTTTTCTAAAATTGGAGTCAAAGGAATCTTCATAAACATGAGCATGGGGATGAGGTTTTGCCAAATTGCCTGGTAAAGAAAACACTGGGAAATATTTAATGGTGCAGAGATGTGTCAATTATTAATTCATATGGGATCTTTTATGTCAGCTGTAGGAGTCTCTTTGCAGTCCAGTACACAATAGAAATTATTTTTTTCACCATGTACATAAAAATGCCTTCCACATAAATGTGTTGATAGATTTTTTGATAAATGCAGAGTGTTACCTCCACATGACATACGTATAACAGTAGTATGAAACAGATAAGATGTTTCCACATGGAGTTTTGTTAGAAATGACCTCAGTGAATGCTCCATTTCTTCAAATTAGCAGTAGGTAAATTATAGAATTGCGCAAAACTGAACAGCATCTTAGAAAAAGAAAGAAAGAAAGCCACGGCGATCAACAAGTTAGCATTTACAATATTTTATCAGAGAGGCTCAGCAGATTTAGCTTAAGTTTCAGGAGCCCTGACTTTAATTTCCCTTAGCATTGCAGATCCCATGGATGAAACCATTTCTATTTCTCTCCCCTCAGGCTCCTAATGGTGCTGCTCTGGTTCCTGCTGCTAAGGGGTAGCCGCCGTCACCCCCCTTTATTTACCTGCTTGGTGGTGCGTCCCGGGCCTTGGTCAGGAAGTGCTGAAGCTGATCCAGCTTATTGGGCTGGCTCCTCCAGGGGCTTCTGCCACCATATGGCTGACCCAGGCCCTGCAGCCTCCCCAGGGGTGACTTGCGCCTGGATCAGAGTAAGGACTCTAACTATAAGGCTCACCCCATATCCCCCTCCGCCCCAGCATGACTACACAGATGTTGTGTTTCAGCAAATTCCTGAAAATGAGAACTGTAGAGGGGAGAGGAATAAGAAGAGGAGGGGGTAGCGGAACCATGCAAAGAGGTTAATTTGGATGCTTCGACCCTTTAACACACTTCATTTCCCGGCTGATGTCAGATAGGAAAGATATTGTTTAGTGAGGCAGGTTTTCTTTTCCAGTGCTTGGATAAACACGGCATTACAACAACCACATAGTTTGGCAAAAGGACTGAATGCTCCACCTGCAACAGTAAGTGCCACGATATTCACAACACCATGTGGGAGATGCACTTTCCAGCTGTTTCACTTTTTCCAGGCAGTAGCCTGACATTTTGAATATGCTTTCACCTATGGTTTCAATGGTCCTGTGCCAATATTTGCATGGCTTTTGTCCCCAAAGGCAACAAAAGCGGATAGAGAAGAGAGAGAGGGAGAGACAGAGGGGAAAAAAGTCAACAGTTTTTCCACCAGCCAAAGCTGTATCTAAATGTGTCTTACATCTCTGCACCCTGCTAGGCCCCCTATCCCTCTCATCCCTCGTTCCTCTTGCCTCCTGGAGGGCAGAATGATTGAGGGGCCCTACCCATGCCTTTTATCCTGCAAGCGAAGGTCTGCTTCCCTCCATAGTCAAAGACATCAACTGTAAAGGTATAGTGAAGAAGAGGAAAGCGAAGGGGAGGGACGTGAAGTGTCACATATTCCCCTAAAGCACAATGAGCTATACACAGGTTGGATGCAAGGATATAGAAAGTCATTATTTGCAGGCCTAAAGGGATATAGTTGTTACACGGACCAGATGGTAAACTAACAACAGGCAAAGAGGCCAACCTATTAGAATCCTCTGTAGTATAGAGGTTTGCTATCAAAGACCTACAAAGGCCTTCTTCTGGCTACCTTGTTATCTAATTTGTGTATGTTTATTTATGTGCTGTGTGCACTGGTTGCCTGTGGGAGTTTGCAGATGTCATTTACATGTTTGAGTACACCAGGGCCACTTATAAAATGTATGCACTGTTAAACATGTGTATGACCACGTGAACAAATAAGGTGGCATAAAACACTATACCCTAACTTAGACAGAAGTGTGCAATATTTGGTTGTTTAATCATTATTTGTTTTAACTGTAGTGTGTAGAACCAAACATCTTAATTTGATTTTTACCCAGTGTAATTTTTTTTTTTTTTATCACATATTTAATTGATTGTCCCTTTTGGTCAGTAAGAAAAATGGCTCCATCACAAAGACAGCCTGGAAGAGACGCAAAGGCCTTTCAAGCACAAAAGATTTGGCTTAATTAACAAGAACATACATCCATGTAAAATAGAAACATCACAGCAGATCACATACTGTGAATCATTGACAGAGACGTTCAACAAATCGGAGGACAGTGCCTGGAAATCAGCAGCAGAACCACTTCACAGTCAGTGGATCAGGCCAGAAAACAAGACGAATCGAATATCAGTGTAAACATAAAAGTGTTGAGACGAAAACAGAATCAAGACGGACAAAAGCAATGAAAGAGCCTGGGACACAGCACAGCTCAGGTTACAGTTACTGCCGGGTTTAGGGAACAAAAGCAATTACCAGCACGAACATCAGTAAAATCATGCAGTTGTTGACATAAAAATGTCCAGTTCAGTATTGCTCTGCGGCTCATTCCAGCTGTTGGTAGCAGTAAATTGTAATGAGCACCGCTTGATGGAGGCGTTCGCTCTGGGGACTTTTAACTGATGGGCAGATCGGGTATTGTAAGTGGCAGATGAGATTTGTAACATGCTTAGATTTGTAATCTAATCTACGTTGTCATCAAATGACATTATCAGGAGGCTGTTTCATCGACAATGTATAGGATGTTAACTTCATGCGCTCGCGGAAGGCTTTGTTTAATCGATGGGTCTATTTGTCCACCGTGAGTTTTCCCACAAAGTTAGTGCTCTTACCAGTAATGCCATTTGCAAACATCACTAATCACTACATTACTGCCAACATCACTAACTAAAATGTATGACACATTTGTTTCCAGCTGTGGAAGAGACTTGCTTAAGCACTCTGTTTTTAAAACTCTAAAATCACAGGGATAACGTAATTCATTCTGTTTTTTGGGTTCAGTTTTGAGACACCATTTCTAAATAATTTCAGTTAAACCTTTGTGACCCATTCAACCAAATCTAATTGATGATCTATTGATGTTTTTCATGTTTTAACCTGGAAAAGATGGGTTTACAGAAATCCCTTGAGGAAGTTAGATAGTGTTTATTGAATTTAACAGAATGCAGCAAACACCAAAAGAAAATATAGAGTAAGTTTCATTAATTATCGGTATTATTTTGTCAATGTGGCTCCTAGTTTTGGTGATGGTGCTAGAGATGGTGGTGACTGTAATGTTTGCAGTTGCAACAGTGCCACGCTGCAGGCAGGAATGGCATCAAGTAGTGTTTATATGGTTTGCAGGGACACCTATTGGCTGAACGTGAAAAGTACACTCAGTTTCCTCCATAAGCACACATATGATGAAAATGTCCCACCAATCAAGAGTGCATTCTTTTCAATTTGTGTAGTTCATTAACGTTGAATAACAAACAAGATTTATCATACATAATGGATAACAATTAAAGCGCCATGCATACCCTATCTCCCTTTCTATAAAAAGGGCTAGAGTTTTTCAACTTTTAATCCAGAGAGCAGACACATACTGAGCAGTCAAGTCAGCCTGTTAGGAATAAAAAAAGCATTGCTTCCTTAGGACATACTAATGAATCATGTATAAAAGATAATCATTATTGGTTTTTAAACGCTAGCGTCTCACAAGCCACAATCACACAGCTCAGTCCCAGGATATGCAACAACTAGTAATATTGTAATTAAAACTAGAAACATGGCTGAAATTCTCAGACTTCAGAAAACAGAAAAACACAGCAGTCATGTACTTCTAGACAACATGAAAAACACGAGTCCTGGGCGGCCTTTTTGTCACAATGAGCACTCCCACTGATTTTCTCTCTCCAAAATTTTAATGTGCCTTACATGGCTCAATTTCTGTTTTGAGCTGTTACACTTGACTCATATCTTAACCATTTTCAGATTTTTTTTACTTATCATAGATTCATTTTGCAGTTCTTTTTTTAAAAGCTATATTAAAATGACAGAGTCCATATTTTTTGTCTGGAAATTAGTGAGTTGAGTTTCTATCGTTCTTGCTTACTAGGGAATGAACCAACAGTAGCTGGCTTTTGTTTTGTTGTCATGTTACCTTCCCATTGTCTTCTGGGACTGATAAAATAGTATGGTGGTGGTTGAAGTAGAAACACTAAAGAAGAAGAGGAAGAGAAGAAGAAGAAAAAGATTCATTTCCAGGGTGTTCAACAGGTGTTGGTTGCTACCGTCCTTAACAGCAAAAAGACTTTCCTCATGATTCAGTTTCACCTTTCATGGACCAGCTACCTTTGAAAGAGTGAGTGTATACAATAAATAGAATAATTCATGATTTTGTCATTAAAAATGAAAAGTTTCTTTTCCTCATACTTGGGATGTGTTTTGAAATTATACATAATGGACCATAGATGTTCAGAAGTTTTCCAAACCTCCTCTAGCTACGTTGGGAGACGTACACGAATCCCCCCCCCTTGCGTTTCACAGGAGAGGGGTAGCAGGGCTTTAATTATGTGCAGAGCTTGGATCATTAGCATGGATGGGGGTGCAGTATGGAGCATGCTCGTCTCCAGTCAAGGTACCGTGCTCCGTGTCGACCACCCCCTCCTTTCTCCTCCTTCTCCTCTCATGTCACAAACGAGCCCTGGCCTTGTTACTAAGGCACAGGTTAACAAGCGCAGGCACGGTAACTTCATGCTGATCACTTGTAAATACATGTATGAGACATCCAATTAGTACAGGTTACAGGTAATTTAAGGCATGGTAGTCAGTCAAATAATTTAAAATACACTTTTCATGACACTTGTTTTCTTTTTTATTATTGACTCTTTACGGCCTTTGTGAGGTTATTCTCCTGTTTGATAACAGAGAAGACATTTGAAAGTAAAGAAAGTAAACCCAAACTCAGCATGTACTCTAACCCTCACATTTTGAAGGTAAGTATTGAATAAAATCCAAATTACATGTCTTGTCATGACCTCATATGAACAATCCGCTGAATCCCACAAAAGAAACCTATAGCTCTGTATGGCCGTGGTGCTGGAAACACACCGGGTATTACCATGACACAGATACATGTAACACTCACACACATTTATCTCAACCCAGTTCTAAACTTTCTCAATTATTCATTAATATGAAATTGTGTTTGTCTCAAGTGGAACAGTGCGATTTCCTCCTGTGACATACCGGCATTGTTTGGCCCCTCTCCAGAGCCACTGTCACTCCTTTGCCAATTTCTCCGTCGACACATATTGTTCAGGAATCCATTTCCCTCCTGATAGTTTGGAGAGTCCTGATTTGTCCTAATCCTAAGACCATTTGTAATACAGAAAGCTGGGATAAATAATAAATTGTGTATGACAGAGTCAAAGGAACAAAAACGGGGCTCACGAACAAATGGTTTGCTTTATGGCTGTGCAAAAAAAAAAAAAAAAATCTTATTTTATGGTCGCATTATCAAATCATGATATGTATATTCACTGTTGAAATGAATAATAATAAGTAAAATGTGAGAGAAATATGTAGAACAAAAATAACTAGTATGGGGCTGCTGTGTGCTATGAAGGTTTCGTAATTACACTGCTCTAAGGGTTCTCACTGTCTGAAGGCACAATATTGTGTGTAATGTTGAATATTATGTAGCATAAATGGGTAACAAGGATATGTCAGTCATATGCTGTGGACATTATGTGCAACTTTAATGAATGAACCATAAATAGAATGTGAATATATGGCTTATAACTGTAAATATATGTCTTAATATTTACGATGAGTTTTACCATCACATGACTTAATGATGATAAAGAATTACACTTTTTTTTAATCAGCTTTGGGCAGCTATAGCCTAGGACCATAGAAGATGAGGGACAGATGTGACGGAATAAAAAATAATAATGTAGTATTTAGATTTGTGCATGGGTGTAAATGAATAAAATAACAATGTAAATGTCAAAATGTGTAAAACTTATCTCAAAATGATACCGCATGTTTTGTTGGATGGTCGCATGAAAGTTGATTAAGTCAGATTTTACAGAAATACAAAATGCATGACATAATGTATCAATACATTTTTATTTATGTATTCACTTATTTTTTCAGGACAAAAATAAAAAATATGGGTGCAATTTCCTGCTGGCACGTGGTCCAATTGAAAACCTAAATAAAAATGAAGGTGACCTCCACCAGTATTTCGCAGTTGCATTTTCCTCCATGAACGCTGCACAGTGTGAATTCATACATAATTTGGGAATACTCTGTCGTGTGATCTTCTGTAAGCGCTGTTCATTCAGAATCCTGCAAAAGGCTAGTAGATAACTTTAATAAAAGATCTGTGATGCTAAAGACTCTCTCATAATACAACACTCATCCATTTTAATGCTCAGAAATTTCCATTTCAGTTTCCTTCGTAATTGAGATTCATTTTTTCAGAAACTAAATTAGTTTGAATAGTATAATTTTGTAAATATATGTTAATTAACCCATTTTCTTCATCTCCTGGTTTGCTAAGAGAGAGCACAGCCAAATGAAATTCAAACTTACCTATAAGGCAGATAGACTCAGGACCTGTCTATGAATTAAGGCAAATAAAAACACTCCTGCACAGTTTACTTTTTTGCACACTCAGTTGTTCTTAGTTAGGCGAAGGTCTTAATTGCATTGTCGTTAGTGTGTCTAATAATCGCCAGGGGACATTTGGGTTTATGAACCTATGCAGGCTTCTGCTATCCATGTGTGTGTGTAAAACCTGCAAAAGGAAAACCACAGGAAAAGGATGCCCACCACTGCTCCTTAATTTAAGGGGAGATTAATAAAGTAGTTGCTAGACTTGCAGTTTGTTCTCCCTAAGGGTTGTATTTTAATAATCTTAGAGATACAGGGTTCATCTGTGGAGATTTGCCCTTGTGAAAGACCGACAAAACTTAAAAGGCTTGTCTTAAAAGATCACTGATTTGGTGCTGTTACTTGTCGTCTATAATTTACTGTTAGTTTCGTGCAGATTAAATGTTAAAAGAAAGTCTATCTTTACAGTGTAAAATACTGTATTGCCTGGTGGACTGAGCGGCTAATGAAATGGCCTGTAGATGAGAGAGAGGGAAGGAAGTGATGTTCAGGCTCTCTGCTTCTATATTAAGATATACAATAGTGGCTGGTGAGTGAGGAAGGATGAGAAGGAGAAGAAGAAGCAGCAAGTCCAGTAACCTGCAGTACGGAGACAAACGTGTGTGATTGTGCTTTTCACTGCAGGCTGTGCAACTTCAGAGCACAAACACACGGAGAAGAGTGCAAAAACGTGGCCGCGTACGCGAACTTCAACTTACCGACAAATAATGCAACAAAAACCAACGCCAAATAACACACATCATACCAAGATTTTGCGGTCACCAAACCTTTTTTCTTTTTTTTCTTTTTTTTTTGGATTATTATTTGGCAGTTCTGCTTTGTTTGATAGCTACAGGAGAGAGACCACGTGCTCTACCATTTAACCCACTGGGGCGCCCACAGTCATCAAACCTAACCCTCAACCAATTATGTGGTTTCCAGCTCAATTTGCCAGCTTAATTTATTTATTTACAATTACAAATAACATCCTAAGTGGAGAAAAGTCCATCTATCAAGATTTGCTATAATAAGATAAATTAAATTAACATTGCAGCAAATTTGAACCTGCAGCTGGAGACTCTCCAACTTCACCTGCTTCCTGTTATTCACTGCAGTCTCAGATTGGTTTTGATATCAAGACCTCAGGTGAAGCCACTGTGACACTTCTATGAGGCATTTTACAAACAACAGCTTTTAGAGTCCTTTAATGTATCTGTTCTGACTTTACAATGCAGCAAAGAAGTTAATCATGCTGCTGACTCATTTTTTGCATTGCTAAGTGTGACTAGTGCTGTGATTGTTCAGAGTGTCAGCTCATCTCATTTTAGATAATAATTTATTCTGGTGAAATCAGATTCTACAAAATGAAGAAAAAAGTAATTTTGTGTGATTTGTAGTGTAGCCATGATGTTGTTAATATTAGTTATATTCAATCAAAATCAGTAACCACAGATAGTCGTGCCTCTTGATTTCAGTGGAAAAGGGTAGCACTGCTGCAAAAAACAGATGTGTTTCACTAGTTTAATAAACAAACTCCAACGGGTGAAACTCCACGATGCGTCAGTGAATGTGTTTTGTGTAGAATGGGTGGACAGCACTGATGAGATATAGATGAAATGGTGGGTAATCATATTCCAGTGTTAGATAGAAACCCTTTGCACTCTTAGCAGCTGGCAATCCTAATGTTCCCAAATGTTCATCAGTTATAATTTATCCATGACATTCCATTCCCAAAATCAGAGACGCTTCATTCACTTTTTCTTTTTCTTGCAATTTTCAAGACCAACTGTGGCCCATTTTTGCCACATCACCCAGGCATCTTGACAGGAGCTTTCTTGGATGCACCACTGGTTTTCATTTACAGCTTGTAAGTCAGATGAACCCCCAAAAAAGCTGTTGTCCACTGTATGAGGGGTGTTTTGTCACAATGGACAAAAATCCTTATAAATTAATCAATATACAGGAATTAATACTGAAAAAAACAGTATTTTTTCATATAGCAAATAATTTTATTCAGTATCAAGCAAGTAATTTCACATCTTCTTAAGACGCTGCTTGCAGATTTGATGAGGCATGATTTTAGTCTGCTGATTGTCTTTGACCTCTGTTTTCTTTACATCAGCTGCATAAATGTTTCCTTCTCAGTAATAATGAAAACGTATGTCTGCTGAAAAGATAGATAATAGTGTCCTCAATTTGCACAAAATTTGAAATCACTTTTTAAAGCTCTCATTTTCTTACAACCAGTCCTTAACAGTGGGACTAAAAGCTTTAAACAAAAACATTTATCAGTGATTTAGTTTCCGCATCTAAACCTTGCAACTTAAATGTCATAATAATATGTAGGAATAATCTAGTTTTGCATTTTTTTGTTGTTTTATATGTATCCCATTTCTTTTTCAATTAGGGGGATACAAATGACTAAATTTCATATGTACACGCTTCATTCATTATTCATAGTAATGAAACCATAGCCTTGCATTGCACTCTTGACCACCTGTTGGGGCTCCGTGCTAAATATTTCACAGCTTTTCTCTCTTTTTCCCCTTCTTCTATGCTCCTTTGATGTTTTTGTTCCACATTCTTTCCTCTTTTTTCATCCTCCCTGGAATAGCAGTGGAATAATCCTACAGTTTTTGCCTTTCATGCTTGAAACTTTGCATTGCATTTTAACAGTTGTCTGGAGAACATCCTTTTCCTTCTGTGTGAAATATCATCTTTAATAAAAGTAGAGGGCTGAGAAAAGCTGTAAATCTGTACTAACCAACCACACAGCGCTCAGGTCTCTGGGAGACTGATTAGCATCTGGGAGCCGGTGCATGGCTTCTTAGTAATGAGAGGAAGTGCTGCTTGGCTACCATGTGACTCGCCTTGGCCTTGATGCCATTTCCCTGGGCAGCCAGCAATTATCACAGCCTACATTCCTTCTGTGTCCATCATGGTATCCAGCCATTCAAATAACTTGAGAGGTCTCTTAATTTCTCGCAAACTCATCACTAGAATGATGATGATGATGATGATGATGATGATGATGATGATGATGATGATGATGATGATGATGATGACGTGGCTGCGTCTCACTTCAGATCTGAGGATGCTCTTGTGTGGCCACATTTTGTGCATGACCAGTTTAGTGACCTTACACGACCAATAATTTCATAGGCAAGCGAAAGACAGAAAGAAACATATCTGGAAATTATTATTATCTCCCATTCACTTCTATTATGAAATGACTATATTTCATAATTTTTAACCTAAAGATAAAAGGGTGAAATTGGCCACAAATCATCAACCAAACATATGCTGTTGCACAAGTTATTTTCAAAACAAACGAAAGTTATTAGATGAAATATTAAGTAAAATGTTTATAATAGCTTTGTGCGCTGCATATTGTAAAACCAAATGCAATAATTACTTGTAAAAACGGTGCACAGCAACTGTGCTTAGGGTTAATTTTTAATTGCTTATCTAGTTTGATTCATATAACTAAATCAGACTGATGGACATGGGCAGTTTTTTAATGTATTTTTCAAAGTTTTGAATTTTTTTCTGTAAAATCTCTTTCTCTTCATTACCTTTTTGGTATTGCTGTACCCTTGCTGCACAAACTAAAGGCCCTGGATCAACCATTAAAGATACTTTTTTTTTTTAAATCAAAAAATATGAAAACAAGTAGATTTTAGGGAGGAATTTGAAAAAGAATCCATATTTTAACCTTTATGTCTGTATGTATTAATATATTTGTGTTTGTTTCCACCCCTTATTTAGTTTCAATGTGGAGAGATGGCCTTGTTAATCAACTTTCTGTCAGTCAGAAGTCTTACACAGTTTCTTAATATTCAGCTGTTTTATGAGACAAAAGGCCCACACGAAACATTAAACATGGCACAACAGTGAATGGTCTTCAGAGTCAGAGTGGCTGCTTATAGGAATCAAGTGAGACCACACTGGCTTACAGTATTTTATTACATCAGAATGAAATCATGAAATCAACTTGTGTGGGATTATGTCATTTTAGTCATTTTAATGAAGAAGGAGATTTATCTCATTCAAAACAGCATGTTTATGCCATTTTATAGGATTAAGCAACATATTTGGTTATAAAGTCATACAAGTGGACTGATCACACTTTTTGGGTCTCCCTATCTCCAAAACTAAGCATTGCCAAGATCTTATCATACATCTGTCCATTTTCTCAGCTGCACCTTTGTTTGCTAAAGTGACGCTTTTCATATGAGGAAATAAAAAGCCCTGATTCCTGCAGGTGCTGAGTGAAACACACCTCACACCCTGGGAGCATGTGACATAAAGTGTCACACAGTGCGCCTGCCAGGAACCAGAGGCAGGTGATCTCTGCCATGCCAGCTTCATCGTGTTTGGTGTCTTTGGTGCTGCCACAGACAGCTGACATGGTCAAATATCAGAGCCAGAGAAGTCCTCATGCACAAAAACTCTGGCAACATGGAACTAGAGAAATAAACTATAAGACTCATATTTCTGCTGCGTCTTTCTGACTGAAGCAGTGACTGCAGCAACCTGCTCTTTATCATGATAATTACATAAACCAAAATTTGTGTGGCCCTGTAATGATTGGCTTAGAAACAGATACAAACACAAAAAAGGAAAAAAAAAAAAAAAAGGAAAGCTTGCATTCTGCAGTGAAGAATAAAAAAAACAGCCGTAACCATAGCAAACAACCAAGTACACTGGTTAAATTAATAACTATTTTTTTTTTTAACTTAAATTTGTCTCTCTTAGCACCTTAGTTTTTAGTTTTTAGTTTTATTTGGTTCAAAGTAGCACCAGACTTACATCATTTATCACTAGTTATTGATCGCAGGTCGATTCCTGGCACTTTCTGGTTGTACTGAACAAGAATAAAATGAAAGTTTTAAACAGCATTTTGGCAGGTAAACAGGGCTGCAGTTGTTCATTGATGCATGAAGCAAGAACTGGGACCTCTACATCTGTAGGCCTTGTCGGGTGCGTAACACCCAACAAAAGCCATGTTCAACAAATCAAAAGAAAACTTCCACCAAAATAAACTGCAATTTGTGCAAAGGCTAGAAATGTTAACAGACAAAATAAGGAGTTACGCGTTATGTAATACGTCTGTCCACAAGATAATGTGTTAGGCTTTGGCAATTCTCTGGAGGCCTTATCTAATTAACCCCCACTACTCCTCATCAATGAATACTCACCAAACCACATCACACTTGGGTGCATTATTAATCATCCAAATCATCAATAATGTGCTTTGTATTCACTTAATCCTCCACTCAGCTCCCTCAGAGGTGGCATTGATTAACTAGAAGGCCATGGATACTGGTTTCTACGAGGAAATCCACAGCTAGTTACAGAGGTGAAGAGAATTAGCTGGGCAATGAGGATTAGATGTCAGTCTCTCCGCAGTGAAGTGTCCTGGACCATATCCTGTGTGTGTCTGTGTGTGTGTGTGTGTGTGTGTGTGTAGGTCAAAAAACTGTGTTGTTGTTGTTATTATTATTATTATTATTATTATTATTAGTCTTCAGTGTAACACTCTTAGATTGTGAAGCAAAAATCCCATGCCTCAGGATCAAAACTTGAATCTCCTATTTCATTAAATGACCACCTGGCAATGTTCCATTCACAATGCAAAGGAGCCTGACTTTAATATATTCAAGCTTTTATACTTAAATTAGCTTTACCTCATAGCAGAGCTAATAGCAGCGAACCAGTAAATGAGCCCATATCTCTAGAAAACCATTCTGAGCACTGTTGCAGCGTTCATAAAACCAGTCTTACATTTATTTAATGGAGCTCCAGGCTTTGTCTCAAGATGACTTGGCACATTAGAGTCCAGCTTCTCTTGTTTCTGGCTTTGGAAAAGAGTTGTTCAGTGATTTCTGTGACGAAAGACTGCCGGAGTGATTTAGCAAGGATCTGGTAAACTGAGGAACTCTTAGCAGTCAAAAACACATCTCTCTGTATGTGCTGTGTGCTCCATGTTAGAGAATTAACTATGTTTATACCAACTTTGTCTGATATAACACCTTGGTGAATTAGTAATGGCTTTTATTAATTAATGCGAATCATAAGATGAACATTAGTCAGTTATCCTCCAACTTAAAAAAAAAGAAGTTTCAGTATTTTCAGAGGAATATGATTTAAGTAAAGTATTTTATTCATTATTTGATATTCACGAGTCAAAAAAAGGCGAGACCCAACTACCGAAAGTAAAAATGTGCTTCTTGAGGTAATTTTTAAAACATGTCTCACATCATAAGAAATATTTTTATGTTTTGAAGGATAATTTTATCTGCCTTGTTTTCTATCTTTATGATGAAACCTCACATGTTCCCCCTTTTTTCAAAATGTACTAAAACCAATGAAATTGCCAAGGGCTGGTAAATTTGTTACTTTTGCCAGTGCAATCCTTGACTCTCAAACAGCAAAAAGCATCATTATTGACATTTGTTTGATGGAGCTTAATAAGGTTTTAAATTGCTAAGCGGGCCCTTACACATCCAAGGATGTGTGTGTGGCCTCTTTAGTTTCAGGTTGAAACTGTGCACCGTGGTTTCTGAACCATTTCATTTGCCTGCAAACCAGCAGTGTCACCTCTTGCTGATGTGTATTTATGTAATTTGTCTTCAATATTATTGAATACTTGTTGCAGTGCTATTATTCTTGCTTTTCTGAATGATCCTTAGGGAGGCCGCAATGTTTGTCAGTCCTTACTGTTGCAGGTATAATGTTAGTAACTGCTAAATTTATATATGTCTAAATGCTGTTAATATATTTTCTGTTACAGTGATGACAGTGATGGTGATGAATGTGAGCATATTCTTAATCAAATTCCTGAGTCTTCTGCCCTGGTGTCAGGTTTGACTCGATGATGTGGTATATCCACGATTTTTCTTTTTTTCTATTCCCTGGACAAAAAAAGAAAAGATCTAAACCTGTTTCTTTTCGACTGAATTTACATCTCCCCCTCATTTCTCCCGCTTTCTTACCAAGAGAATTCTAATGAAGGGCAGAGTCAGATATCTACAGGGATACAAGAGGACCTGGAGACAGGAGAGAATGCAGCCACTGATGGCAAGAAATTTCCATAAAAGTACAATCAGGTTGGAATTTTAAAAGTGAATGTTTAAGTAGTCTAAGAGATGGGCTTTGATTCATACTCTGATCAAGCCCAAGATATCTCATTCAGAGAATAATGATTTTCCCCCCTTAATTTTCTCTCTGTTTCTGTCTCATCTGTGAGCTTACAGGTAGAGCAAAGCCCAGTGGTATTGTTTTCCCCGCAGTACTTGAGCACAGGAGCCTTTCTTGTGCTGGATTAGACATGGCCAAAAAGAATGGCAAATGTAGATATGTCAAGTCATTAGAGGTTGGCTACATAGTCAAGAATGGAGCCCAAACCACCGAATGCATTCCATGTCCCCTCCAACGCTTGGATCCCAAGTAAATAAATGTACATATTTCATATATTTCCATTTACTGCGTGGTTGAAAACAGTATTCCTTTTGTGCATATGCACCATTGCACATGAGGATGTGACTGAATGAGGAATGTCGGATGTTGTTTCCATCACAGTAATGATGGACAGTAGGATATGGAAAGAGAAGTTTCCGGCATGCAGTTATGTGGGGCAAGTTTTTTTTTTTTTTCATCATCAACTTCTGTTATAATAACAAGTGGATAGTTATCTTCTTTTTTGAGGGACTAACTAATAAAGAGAATAAGCATAAATCAGCTAAAGTATGCTAATTTTCAGTCTTACAGCACTGGTTTTTGTAAAAATGTCCCCAAAAAAGCCTCCCTGGAGCGCTCTGGATGCTTGACCATACAGACCCGAAATTTTACTCCTAGGGATAAAGTAAAGGAAACTTTTTTTAAAGAAGCCATTGTGTTTGTACTACACGTAGTGTAGGTCTATACATTTTCTGTTTCAAATGTGATCTGTCAGACATGTGTGTTTTTGCTGCAAGCTATTACTCTTTCATGGCCCCTTTTTGGAGAGAAGGTTCCTGACCAATTATTTTCAGACAGATGCAGGGATGCAGAATGACTAGAAGCATCAGGTTTTTTTCCAGATGATGCCTAAGGTAAGGGGAGAATGGCCAGAGGCTATGGCAGCCCCTAGGGACACACAGGGCTTATAAACTGTGAAACTGACATCTCTCATCTATTACTTTTGCTAAGTAGACCTTTAAAAACCTTGACAGTCCTCCACATGCCTTCCCCAACCTGTATATATTTAACATTTTATAAATTTGAAGTCATTTTTGAAGTATCGACTGTGTATAATCTTGTGCATAATCACTGATCCAAGGATGAATAAGTGCTTGAACGCAGTGCATCTCCTCATCTACAAGCTTTCATATTTCTTTTAGTACTTCACACCTTATGTTACTTTTATGCCGTACAACTTTCCAAAATCAATACACCATACACATTCAGGATGAAATATGTTTTATCATATCAATATACATTTCCTTCACAAGCCAGTTTTCACCCATGCCCATCAGAGCCTGTCCAGAAAGAGTTACTTGTATGGGTGTGGGGTCAAAGTGAGTTTGCTGGTGGAGTGCCGTTGGCAGTGCGTGAAAAAAAAAAAGGAAGAAAAAAAAAAAGCCACTCCTGTTGCCATGGAGCAGGTTCCCTTGATGATTGGTCCTCCGAACCCAACAAGCCTTGCAGGGTGCCTCCAGAAATGTTCCTTCAATCACAGGGAAGCCGTCACTGGTCCCCTCTGCAAGGTCACCATGTTTGAATGCTGTCATCTCCACTTAGAGCCAAGCAAGGCAACAGACAGGGCCTCTTATCTCCCTGTAGCTCCCTGCCAAGCTACCATAGGCACTCTATGCATATATTCACAGCAAAGCTGTACTACAAAATAGCCATGGCAAAAACACATCACATTTTATGTTTAGCGGTATGATAAAAGACTCCTGAGAGGAAGACATTGTGAAATGTTTAGCTAATATCTTTGTTTAGTTGATGTTGAACAGTATGCGCAACTGCTTGGTTACAGTGAATAAAATATGTCATACTGATATTTTGCAAATTTTCCAATAAATTAATGTCCATTTTCCTGCTCCCTGTCATATATATTGCCTATCACAATGATACAAAACAATCCATTTACAGTTTTAGAAGAAAAATGCTCTAATTTACTGAAAATGATGTTTTTGATACTTCCAGCAGCAGAAACGCTCCCCAAAACTCATCAACTTCATTAACAGAAAATGCAAGGAAAGAATCTCTTCTGATCTCTGGGAAGTGCATCGTAAAGACTTGGTGAATTCTGTACCAAATGTTGATCTCTAACTCTAGTTTGAGATCACTCTGCCACAGTCAAATGAAAACAGATTTATGGTTTATTGTGTCATGGTGCATCAGTGAAGATCAATGCTTTTAAGGTCATGCTTACATCTAGGACTATAGCTGTCATTAGGACACCGTAAATAATTCAGCACACCCCAAGGTATACAGAGAATCTTTCTAACAAGAATCAAAAACAGGACAATATTCATTCCCCAATAGACAGCATGAAGGACTGAATTTCACTTGCCAGTTTCCTCTAGTTTGGATTACCATCAATCATTGTTTTGGAGGACATGACAGTTTTCCTGTTTGCTTTTCATCTTTAGTGGTATGTGGTACGTGTTTGTGTTCTTCTCAGTAAAAAGTAGTGGTAATAATCCAAGCAGCTATTTAAATTGGCCTCCAGTACCCAGGAGACACAATCTCTAATCAATATCGCTGCTCTGGGTGCCCTGAGGGTCCAGGAGGCGTGATCATCAGTATCAAAGAAGATCCTACAGCACACTGAGAAAGGACATCTCTTGGAGTGGGCTGTGTTCTTAAAGCATGTCGAGTCCCTGCACAATGTCTTCCAGTGCTACACATGCCATTAAGCATTTCCATTATAGTCTTATTGGGTGTCTCATATGTCCAGTTCAATGCTCTGTTAATTTCTGCTCTAATTTAATAAACCCACACATGCCAGACTGTAAGTTAAAAGGGTCTGGAGACTTTTCATTGTGTGGGAGCCAGCTACATAGGTAGCAAACTAAGTCAAATAGCTCCTTGGACAACAACAACGTAAATTTACTTGAGCACTGTACTTGAGTGCATTTTTCGAGTATCTGTATTTTACTGCAGTATTTGTTTTTGGAAACTTACTCCACTACATTTCAAACACAAATACTGTACTTCTGACAAAGGTCATTACATGTTACTTTTAAGCATAGATGTGAAGTCAGGTGTTGATTTTTTTTTTCTTTTCTAAAATGGGATTGGCCACATGCTGTGTTCCTTATTGGAGAAAAAACAATCCCAGTACCTGCTCTCAACAGGGTTTGATGAAAAAGCGGAAATGTGTCATCAAGTTCTGTGAAACAAGCGTAAGCAAGAGATAGTTTCAGAGAGTTACGAGGTTAAATCCACAGCAATGTGTTGATAATTAAAAAATAAAATATGCCTAAAAGTAAGTACTCTAGTACTTTAACTCAAGTAAAAAATTGACTGAGCACCTTTCACTTGTAGTGGAGTAATATTTGACTAGGAGTTCGGTCTATAGTTTGACTCAAATGATGGGGTTGTATACTTTGTCTGCCTTTGCTCCTTAGCAATGGCTACAGTTGCAAACAAAATGAATGTCCATTGCTTGAAATAATATTACTGTTATACTGATGTTATATCGACGACAATTTGCCTCTCCTCATCATGTCATAGTTTGTTTGAGAAAATGTCTGTCATCACTATTTTATCAAATAAACACTTACTGAGTACCATTTCAAATGCCTGTGACATGTCATGCCATTGCTTGAAATAATTATTTTGGGAGTGAAAGTTTACTATTTGCCCACTGCTGAAGCAAAAGAATAATATAATACGTGACATTACAGCAACAATTCCTTTCCAACTTTTTTCACTTGGAAATTAGGTGCTTTCAGAAATTAAACATCAAAATGCATCACTTCCGAATGTGGAGACTGGCTGTGAATAAGATGTAGTGGGAAATGTTGATATGATGAAAGAGTTAGATCAGGAAGGCTCTCTGCAAACTTGTCCAACTCTTGTCAGTGATGTTGTTAGAGGTAAGGGTCATGTGTCAGTGATGTTAGAGGTAAAGGTTATGTGCTCCAGGAACTTTGATCTTCTTTGAATATGATTTCTGTCAAAGTCAAGTGAGATATTTGCTTGTTCATTTTTTCTCTGTAGTGTGAGGTTATGATAGGGTGGGTAGAGTAGAGTAATGTTAGGTCAGGGCATTTGGGAGTCAATTAGAGAGTCAACTTGGTGGCATCAACAACACAACTTCACTGCAAGTCATGGAGACTCTGCAGGAATTCTGCCAGTTTTCTGAATATAACCGTGATGCAACTTTGTGCTTTGAGCATCACACACCTGCAGGGATGCCACCAGAGATTTTGGGCCACATGAAGGGATATGACTTTGGGCCCCACCACACCCAAACCTGTACAACAGCTGTAATCGTACATCCAGAACTCAGCCAGCCAATTCAAAGCCCCTAATCTGCCTGTATATACCTCTACCTTTGCAAGTTTGAAGCACTTTTGTACTTACTTACTGTTCACATTTTACTGAAAAATAAATCTATTTGAAATGTCTAATAATATGCACACTTGTCACTATTTCATACAAAACTATCTGCTACCCTCTATCTGTTCAAATGATACCAATAAAAAAACTTATGAGTATTAATGAGCCTAAACTTTCCAAGTAAAAAACATAAAGGATAGAAACACAAAAAACACAAAAAAAACGTGTATGATTATTTTAACCTTATGTTTTAACCTCACCACTTTTAATCTATTGATCAGTATTCATTAGTATTCAAACAATTTCATACTTTCACACTTCATATTCAAACTAAAGTACCTTTTTACTTTCAGGGTCCCAAGATAAAATCACTTCAAATGGAGGTGCACAGCTTAATGAAATTCAACTTGGGAGTCCAGAATAGAAAGTTTTAAAACCCCTGTTTTGGTCCATTTCTGTCTTTTGTTCATGTCATTTCACAGCTGTCACTGGTCTTACTCTCCAAGAGCCCAGCACTAAAACCAATTTTATACAAATTATTAAATGCATTAAAAATATTAATTTAATTTTCATTAATTTTTAATTTTAATCTTAAATTTTAATTTTAAATACATGAATAAATGCTGTTTGTGACAATAATACCAACTGAAAATTGATATACTTTATGCTTGAGGACAGTGATTCATCAGTAGATGCAATAATATAATTACAAACAAAACATTCAATGACAAGAGATAAAAATGTCAAAATTAATTTTGGGGCAGCCAGTCTCATCCTCAGAATACGTGTGTGTGAGAAGAAGTTCCAGCATTGAAACATAGCCCTCAACAAAGCTGGACAGTGTGTTTTAGTTTCACAGAGTATGGGCAGCTCCATCAATATTTAGCTCCTCCACCACCCCACCTCTCCCACAGATAAAAGCGAGTGGAGGCTAGAGTACAAGGAGACGCCACCTCTCCCAGTGTTGCTAATTATCCCTGTTTGCTTTCTGGGCAGCTCCCAGGCATTCTGATTGGATTTACTTGACAAAATAAATAAATGATCATCATGAAAGTGTAATGGCACCTCCCTGACCTTTCCCCATACTTGAGCCATGTTTGCAAAGGTATGGTGGAGCAAACATCGTTGGATTCTTTTGTTCTTGCGTTAGATACTTTCTGACTCTTAAACCAGTTCTGATGCCTGCCAGGGAAAACCTTGTGTGTGTTCCTCACTGAGCTTTTGCCTGCTGTTTGTGATTCTGGCCCTTGCATGCTTTTACAAAGATGGTTTTGACAATTTCTGTCTTTGACGACAGCCTACGGGTAAAGATATGTCATATAGACATAGATATTTTATATTTTTAACAACCATATTGCTATGGATATATGTTGAACTTTCAAACCTCGCTC
The DNA here is from genome assembly GCA_900302555.1 of Myripristis jacobus. Lineage (NCBI taxonomy): Eukaryota > Metazoa > Chordata > Actinopteri > Holocentriformes > Holocentridae > Myripristis > Myripristis jacobus. The sequence continues at coordinate 32,512 of OMLB01057878.1, forward strand.
CACTTTATTCTGACATCTCTACTGATAATAAGATGGATACTCAGAAAAAAGTGATTTACACAATGCTGAGAGAAAGTGTCCTGAAGCTCAAAATGTAACACTGACACTCTCAACAATCAAAGTGTGTCAAAATGCTTTAATTGCTGATGTTTAAAGGCAGCACTTAGGCCACATCTAGATGGACATGGATATTTTTGAAAATGTAATTTATGAGTGAAAAATCCATCCACACTGTAGTGTTTTTGAAAATGTATCTGTGCACACAATTGCTGGCCAGTGTGATGACGATGCTTAGTGGCAACTTTATAAATCACTGCTTGTTTCAAGGCATTTATTGGATAAAAGAACTCAAACGTGCAATGTCTATGCAAACCAGCAATATTGCAAATTACATATTAGTTATTATAAAACAACTCACTAAACATTTTATTGCAATTACCCCAGTCATCACTATAATTTAAGGTGGTCTCAGATTTTTATCCCCAGCCATAGTTTGGTGAGTTAGCTGCAGTGTAGCTAGCTACATTTTCTGTGTAGCTTGTAGTGTTGCAAGCTACTATCTGTAAAGGGTAGCTTGGCTGTGGCTTGGCTACTTTAAATCAAGAGTAGTTTGTAGCCTCTCAAGCTACAATTTCAAAGCAGCTTCCCCAACACCGGGTTTATTCTGTATCTAGTCTCTATGCTCCCACTGAATCAAATAATTCAGAGGTACAACATCCCCTTCCATTGCTATGCCGATGATACACAGCTTTACCTCAGTGAAAAGATCAGTGAAACCTGAACAGCCACAGAGGTTGTCTTGGAGACAGCAAATGTTGAGAGGCACAGGTTTTTTTTTTTGGTTTTTTTTTTTTCTCTAGCCGAAGTAACATGGAAGTTGCCCTTTTTGGCTTTCTTGACACGATATAACTGATTACTCTGAAGCCCATCCTGGAGTTTGCTGAGAAAATAAAAAAAGAGCCATGTGTAAATCTGTAGCTACTCTCAGTTTACAAATCTGTGCACACAGGTAACAAAGCATGCTCTCTGATTCATAATCACTTCATGAACCATACGATTTACACATGGGTCTGTTTTTATCCCGGCTGACTCAGGGGAGCTCCATAGAGGACCAATCACTTGGGCCAGCCATCTACCCATGTGAAGCCTACTGCCCAGAACCATGGCATGGCATTTCAGTCTGTATTTATGTTTTGCAAACAAATCAGTTCAGTAGTAATTTCCAGCTTCCTTCAATTTAGGACCATAGCAAGAGGCTGGTCCACCTTAGGAATTACTCTCTCCTGTATTAGTTCACTCTTAGGCCAGGTCACACCTCCAAACCACGTCGGAAGTCAGTCATTTCCAACTGCCAACTGCCAAGCGTCCTAGAGTGAGAGCTCAAAAAGATGGTACACAGCACTACCACATGTTGGAAAGAAATAGCTATGTTTGCTTAATACCCTAACAATAAGGTTTCTTGCTTAACTTGTGTGGTTACACACTTTGCAACTCTGCAAAAAACTTTGCAAGAAAACATGCTTTTTTAACAACTTTATATAAAATTGGGATTGTTTACCATTGACACTGTGTAACTCCCTGTGTGACACTGTGTGTGTGTGTGACATCACATTGCAGGCTCCTGGCCAAGTTAATGTTGTTAAGTTTCCTTGTGAGAACTCTGTGTTTTGTTACATTGCATTTTTCCCAGTTGGAAGTTCCAGCGATAGCCAGAGATAACAGGTGCTTCCCATTATCCCTGTTTTTTTCTATAAATACAGGGCATTTTGGCCTATTTAGCTGTGGTTTCCTCATCCTTTAATTTCTCTGTGTCTGCCTTGGGGAAATGTGGAGACGGTAACTTTACTAGTCCTATTCATGTGGTAACGTTTTAGCTAGCACAATATGTCTAGGATGCTGTCCAGGGACAGAGATATTGCACCGGTATGGGGATACTCAGTTCCCAGGTGGCTGCTGCACAGTTAAGACCTGACTATGGTCCAGATTTGGAGCGTACACAAACAGCTACAGACACTATGTACACACAGAGGTTCTGTTTATACCGCTTTCTGGAGAACACATTCAACACATGCAGTCAATCAAAGGTCTGTTTATACCACTTTCTGGAGAACACATTCAACACATGCAGTCAATCAAAGTTCGACATGGCCACTACACTATACTATGCTACAAGAGCACAAATGTCACAAACTCTGGGATGCACAGACACTGGTTTGCAGATATCTGTGGACTTGACAGGCCACAGATACACATCCACAGGTGACATAAGGGTGGTATCTGTACTG
>OMLB01057879.1:0-10951 GCA_900302555.1 Myripristis jacobus
AGCGTGGTTGATGCGGTGGTCGGCTGCGTCGTTGTGGTGGTGGTGGTGGACTGTGCTGTGGTGGGGGTAGTTGGGACTAGGGTTGTGGTGGTGGTGGTGGTCGTAGCTTGCTCTGTGGTGGTAGTGGTGGTCGTGGCTCTCAATGTGGTAGGATGACTCAAACCTGTGTAAGAAAGAAGACAGCCTGAAAAGTTCAAACTGCGCTACACAAGACAAAGGCCTTTGACTCCAACACATCAAGAACTTTTTTTTTTAACCAAGAGCTTGAGAAAAAACACGTTTTATTTACCTTTGAAGATGTCATATGTATTAATGCCGTCCTGAGCCTTCATTAAAGGACAGTCCTGCTCTGTCTCACAGTGGAACAGGTAGCAGTTATCAGCAGTGGCAGGTTTGTTGGAGTTGAACACAACCATGTTGCACTTGGCACCTTTAAGGTAAAGGAGACGGGACAGTATTAGAAATTATGTCATCAGTAAAGGCAAAGTTAATGCTACAGGTCTGCTGATTGTGAATGGCCCAGTTGTACAACACAATACTACTTATTTATGAACATTAATTGATACAATATTAATTGATACATAGTCACTGTTACACTAGGCATTAGTTCTTAATTGGGAATAGGTACATCTGAGTGGCATGACACAGTTGAATGTTTGAAGCAGAGTGTGGGCTTGTATAGTTACCTGGGCCTTATATGAGACCAGATGGTGGTAAAACATCCTCATTAGTTGCTCTGTGCTCCCCTGAGCGGCTAATCCACAATACTGTTTGTTTCTCTCCACTCACTTACACGGCACAGCAAAACAGCTCCCAAAATAACACTTTCAGCACATAAACGAATGCAAACAAAGTGGATTATGCCAATATAAAAACCTGGGGCCCATTTTCGGAGGAAATGAAACGGCTCTTTACTTGTTGTTTTCTTATTTGAATTAGAAAACAGATCCAGCAGTTAATGTCTCCAGGAAACGTCGGTGTAGTAGTCTCATGCCAGGAGGAAAGAACCTTGTTTTTTTATATTGGCACAATCTATTTTGTTTGGGTTTGTTTATGTGCTAAAAGTTTTATTTTGGGAGCTGTTGTGCTGTGGAAGTGAATGGAGAGACATAAGTATAGTGTTGTGGATTAACAGCCCAGGGGAGCACAGAGCAACTAATGAGGATATTTCACCACCATGTGGACTCATATCACACCCAGGGAACTATACGACTACATACTTTACCAAGTGTCCATTTTTCTTTAAGGGAACTTCATGAAAATGGTTAAAATTTATTTTAGCTTATTCTGCACTACAAAGTTTATGACTTAGCCTGAACAGACCAAACCCAAGTTAGGAAGGTTTGCTAAAACACTGAAATGTATATATACAGTATGTAGACACAGACGTTTTGTTTTCCTTTAGTGGAACTGGAGTGAAATAAAACGAAACAGCCTGCCATATTCAAGATTCTGAATCAAAACTGGGTGAGATAATGTATCTGAAACACACCTGTGAAAAATATTTATATTAAGTTAAACCTGACCCTTTAAATAGTCTAAATATAGTCAAGAAATAGAATTAATCTAATTTCTTTGATCATTCCAAGCAAAATTAAATCTAGGATATTCTGAACAATGTATGTCAGGGCTGTTTACAGTTGCAATCTGAAAAGGCCATTTGAGTCTGCAGCTAGGTGTAACCATGTTGGTGCGACATTCTCTTTTTGACTAATGGAATGATATACAGCCCATTTTATAATGTAACTAAAGTAAGTGTCAGAGCTCTGAAATACCTCTACAATGTTTTTATAAATGGAAAACAGGCTGCTAAGTAAAGCCCTAGCATCACTATTAAACCTCTATAAAAAGCCTGTCACACAACCTTGGTTTGACCCACTTAAGTGTTTTCAAAGCCTGGCGTCTAGACTGGATCCAAAAATGTACCTTGAGGCTTGTAGTTTTTGCTCCCAGAGGGACACAGCTAATTGCAATGTAGCTGGGATGTTTGGAGCAAGTTTATCATTGTGCCTTTATGAATCTATGTTAACCGTGGAATATGCATATTCAATTTTATGCATCACTTAGCCAAGAGATGATCCAATAATGAGGAACAAGGTCACATTTGATAAAGAAACTCTTTCCAGAGGTGACGATGTCCTAAGAATGTCCAATAGATTAACTTCATTTCACTGCAGTTGAATGGCATGACTTTAGGAGTTTTATGTTGTTCTGCGTTTCTTGTATCACAAACCAGAATTGGTGCACAGCAAGTAAATATAGATCATTACAACATTTTTTTTTTGTTATTTCATATCTTCCACTCTGAAATGAAAAATAGTTGCAAAAAAGAAACAAAATCTCTATCTTCTTTATTGTCTCCTCTACCTGCACTTGATTTATTTGCTGTCTTTGGAAAAAAACAAAACAAAAAACTATCATCCCTAGAGTCCATCTCTTTACCTAATACAACAGTACTATAAAAGAATTTGGCAAGGAGTTTGTAGTACCTCTACTGCCTATTTACTGTTGTTTTAGCCCTTCTTCTCCTTACTGCTGGCTGCTTGGGTCACTGGTGATTTAGTAATTTAAGATTATACCACTCTTGTACTTCTGTGGATTGCTAAACATTTGAAAAACCTGTAGGTAACTACAGCATTGAACACACTAAAACTATGGGCATGCAAGACTTTGTATTAAACAGGAACAGTGTGTCAAGGGAATACACTGAATTCTTGGGAGACTATCCTATCAGTCAACTTCCCAAAAATGGCACGTTTCCCTGGTGAACCCCTGACTATATTAGCATTTAGCGTTAGAGCTGCATAAATTTCTCATTTGTCTGAGATAATGCTAAGAACCTACTATAAATCATCATGGTGTATGCTACAGTTGGAAAGGAGAAAAAATTTGCTTGATGCAACAAAGCAAATGGGGAAACACTGTATGATTTTGGTGTCTGTGGTCGCATCACTTGATGGCTGAGCTAACGATTCCTTTAAAGTGTTTCCGACCTGGCTTTACTTCTTCTGAGCAGCAGGCCAGCACGCAATCCCGCTCTGACTGGACGACACGAGCGTCCATGGCAGTCCCAGGTCTGCTTAAGGCTCCTCTGACATTGACAATGGCCTTCTGGTGTTGTCTGGAGTAACATGTCTCTGGTTCTACAGCTGAGATCCCAACAGTGGCCGTCAGCATTAGCACGGCACCGATGAGCAGCACGAGCGTCCTCATGGATCGGCTGGTAACTGAGGTGGCCATGGCTTCAGCAGATCCACAGTGCTCTGTTTTTGAAATGCAACCTCTCAGTGTCCGCAGTAGGAGATCAGCAATCCAGAGAAATGCGCTATGGATGGAAAAAGCAGATGGTATACATGTCATTCTTCAGAACAAAGGAGTGATGATATGACTTTAAGACTGAGACGGACTTCGACAGGGATAGAGAATGGCAGCAGAGGGCAGAAATACTACCACTGATTGAGTTCATCTGGAAGGAACTTCTGCAAAAGAGCAAGAAATGTGTCTTTGGCAGGACTCACTAAGGGGTGTTTTGGGGTAACTCTAGCTTGTAGAGGAACCAAAATCTCAACTTCACATCGATTATATCTGTAGTCCTATGCATCACACCGATTGGTCGAGCAGGGAGGGATTCCTGTTGCATGGCATCAGTGCCAAGGGTCCTAACCCTAACCCAGTCTCAGAGGCAACTCTGCCTTACAAGCAACACTTTAGGCTATACAGAACTTAAGCTGGTGTCAGTTCAGCATGTACAACTAAACTGTGCTTCAAAGCACACAATACCAGTCGACTGTCATTGTGTGCTGTATCCATTTCTCTATACTAGACACAATGATGCAACAGGCAACAAGATCATCCAATTCTTTTTGTTTATGTTTCAGTTTTTGGTTTGGTAAATGTGACACTGCCCAATAGTGCACTCACAAGTGTTACTGGAAGTATACTGACCACAGCATTTGAACTGGAGAAAAAGTTTGAAAGGATTCTCAAGGAAATTGAATCAGGTCAACTGGACTTCGTTATATGTCTTAGAAGTTGTTTTGCTCCTTATCCAAATGGCTTCATCAGTTCATGCTGTTCATGCTGTTGAGCTAATCTGGAAGGAAGTTCTGCAAAAGTACATGAAATGTATCTTTGGCAGGACTCACAAAAGTTCATAACTGATCATGAACTGCCACTTGGATAAGGGGCGAAACGTCTTCTAAGACATGTAACTAAGTCCAGTTGACCTGATTCAATTTCCTTAAGACGCCTATGACCTGGACGAATGAGAATATGCCTAGACAAGTTTGAACTGGCTTCCACATTTAAATTAACACAACAGGATGGTTGGGATTGTGTCCATTTTTATGTGGGTGGTTGCCATTGCACAGAACTGCGGCTGTCTTCGGTGTAAACCAACTTGCTGAGGTAAGAGGTTCTGCAGAAATGACCCAATGAGCAGCAGGGCCTGGAGCATGGAGAGGCATCTCATGCTGCTTGAAGACGACTGAGGATAGCTGTACCAATTAAGGCTGATTCCTCCTTTTAGCAAGCAGCCACAGCATATCATATCTTCTCAGCGCTAGTTTGACACAATTCGTGGCCCACCTGATATGTTGTCACTGCATCGATCAGCCACAATCACCATTTTATACTGGACCAGTCAAATGACCAAAGGAAAACAGTTCCATGACTGTTCTACTCCATTCAGGATCTGGGATACTCACAGACAGCGACGCATAACCCCAACTGTCCACCCATGTTTACACGACTCTAAACCAGCCTTTAAGAGAGCACGGGTGTGGAGGAGACAGTCACGTACATTTGAGGGGATTAAAAGGTCAAGTGTCAGGGTATGCACATGAGAGAGAGAGGGACTGGAAGTGGTCGCAAGCAAGGGATTGGCCAAGGCCCTAATTAACTTCAAAATAGCGGAGACAGTTTTATAATAGAAGGAGACAGTGCACTCCATCAGGTTACCATGGGAAAATATGAAATGATCGAGACGGTAGCACCATCAACTATCAGCCAATCGCATTTCCAGATTGTGTACAGCCACACAACTTGGATATTTACTGTAGATTGTAAAAGTTGCAGGCAAGAGCTCTTTGGACATCGATGCCCACACAATTGTTGGTCTACTTTCTGCTGGGAACTGATGCAGGTAAAAATAGAATTTGTCTGTGACACTAATGTCTCCTGGAACAAATTTTATTACTTTTTTTAATATATAATTTGACTGTCCGTAAATATGGCAAGCAAATGATAATATGTACATTACATTACATAACATTAAGATATAGGCAACTCTCCGTTCAAACAGATAGGGGTCTGGTCAGGGGTGAGCCTACCGCCCAGGGGTGTTTCAAAGATGGTGCCCATGTGCCCTGTCTCCCTCCTCTGTAAAACTGTCTCTGATTACACCTTGTTTTCTCAGGAGACTTTGGGCAATGTCATGAAATGAATGAATGCAAAAGCAGGACACAGCAGTCTGAAAATGTTTCTGCATGTAAACAAAATGGTCAGTAAAGTAAATTTCACTGACCAGTAAGAATCAGTCCTTCCCATTTACTACTAATCACCTAAAATGGCAAACATTATCAGAAATATGTACACATATGGTGTTGAGTGTGAGGGAAAGTATTTACAACAAAGATTCGTGGATGGCCACTCTATCAAATGGTGACCAGTATAAATAACAGCCTTTAGGTTTAGGTAAATTGGAGATCAGCTGACATCAATTCGGTTTATTTTCCACTAAAGCTTGTTACCTGAGAGGACATTATAAAGCTTTCATGATCATGATATGTCCTAAATGCGTGAGTGAGATAATGAAAAGTTAATCAAAAGATTAACACACAGTTTAATCCTTGCGACCCATGCAGTCGCTCATATATGACCGTCTCTCCTCCAAACCTTTGCTGTGACCTCTTCCACCTATCTTTCAGTGTCTCATATCACTTTTGTGCGGCTTAAGAAGCAGAGAGCCGCCCGTCTCCTGGTAACACTGTGACCAAATAAATTGGAATTTGAAACATGAACGACTTCAATTTCCAATTTGCACGAAGCTGCAAATATTTTATCAGATGCTCAAAAATGAACTCCTAAGAATAGCATTCTAGTGCTCAGCCCTGTTTCTGGACTATAAATTAAATAGTATATTGTAAGGAAAAAAAAAACATTATTTTCCAAGGAAAAGAGCAAATCTCATCAGTTTTCTTAATTAAAAATGTTTCTATTTCTGAAAAACTGAGAAGCACTTGCATTTTAAGAGGGAAGAGACAGAATACATGCAACTGACTGAAAAGCACTGAAAACTCTGCCACCTCCATTTAAGGAGGACAAATGCACCATGGAGAACAATGGATAATAAAACCAAGCTAATAAGAAATTTGCTATTATTTGTTAGCAAAATCAACAATAAGGTTATCTCATGTGTCTTTTGGCAATAAATTGAAAATATGCCCAAAAACAGAATATCAATCTGTATTTTAGTGAGGAACCAGTGAAGGCAGAATCTATTTAACTTTAACCAACTAACAGATTAGAGTCTTTAAAAGTCATTTATGTTCACAAACATTGATTCATATAATCATAGAATTTCTAAATTAACGTGAATTTCTCTTTCACAAGCAAGCACACAGTAAAAATGGTAAAATCAGAATCTTTCAAAGTGGCAATGGAAGTCAACAAAGAGTTCTAATTTGGGAAATCTGAGACACGATAGCATCAAAATCCTGAAGAACAGCTTTTGATGAGGCCCTCCAGACCAAGCAATATTAAAACAGTCTTCACATGAAACTAGGTACTTTGTAGACTTGCAGACACTTCCTCTTAGTCACTTCTTCAAAACCCTCTCAGCGTGACTAGACGCTGGTTTGTGTGTGATACCACAAAACCTTTTTTTTTTTTTATCCCAGTGTCCCTGAGCCCCAGATCTGTCTCAGCTTTCAAATCACAACAGAACAAAAAAAGACCACTAAATTTGAAAATCAACCCTGTTGTGTAAAAATAGAAATCTAAAAATGGAAGACACTTTATAACTCTACACCTTTAGAGAGGGTGCGAGCGAGCGAGCGAGCGAGGTCAATCACAATTCACGACGTGAATCGAGTGTGAAGACTGAACACCTAGTGCATGTTTCAAAGACCCTGCAAAATGAACATACAAGATTTCCTGATTTACTGATTATGAAACCTTCCAGATCTGGAATTCACATTCGAGCATTCATCCTGTCGTTGTTCTCCCACACGTGAGTTTGAAAGACAGTAATTCTCTGTGAAGTGTTGATTCTACAGCTAAACTAGTCACAAGTTTGTCTCCCCAGCTCCACTAAAACCCATCATTTGTACATTTATACAGAGTAAATGTCTCACCAGCAGCCTGGCAGTAGAAGCAGTCCTCCATCAGATGCTTAGCCGCCCCGTGGGTCCACAGTCCACCAGCTCCACACAGCAGGACTTTACCCCGTCTCCTATATGGGACATCAGGCCATTTTCAGTGTTATCTCCTTTATTGCTATTGCTATCTGACCCACTATCATCACGATTACCGTAACCAAGCTTATTTTTGCACCATGGTCACGTCCAGGTTTATGTGGGGTTGCAACGGGACAAAAGACAGCGACTGATCATAAAGCAGGAGTGTTAAAACGTCCTCATATCGTACACCCCCATACAGAGATACATGTGGACAGGAACGCCCATTTGATTAGATTTTGTCCCACATATTAGGAGTTTAGCTCTAGCTGACGGAGTGCTGAAGTGTAGAAGTAAAGGATGAGAAACAAGCTGACACAAGCCCATAAACTCCTTTGGTTTTCATATTCATGGATACCTGATTGTATTTTTCACACTTTGATCATGTTCTCATTATATTGTGAACGTATGTCATTTTGAACAGATTTCACTGATAGTAAAGCGAGTAACAAAGGACCTGAGAGCGGACAGGAGGGTGAAGCTGAGGATCTCAGCTTGTGCTCTGGCTCATCGGGCTCACACGACCGGAGATGCAGGAAGGAGCCTGACTTAGTTAAAAACCTTCAAAACATCCACACTGCGTTTCAAATTCACGTCATTACTTACTAATCAGGTGTACTCCATTAAATCAAGGATTCTCAAATGTTTCCATATTATTTTCATGCTTCAAAAGAGGCACACGTTAGGCCATGGCCCGTCTGAGACAGCTGAACTGAGTTAAATGACAGGCTGTTATCTTTTTGCCTGGAACCCCCTTAAAGACCCCTCCAGGACCACACTGACAGTCAGTGGCTTGTAGCAGGCCTAGTCTGGAAACATGATGGGAATGACATGAGAAATTAGGGTCAAAACAAGTCTGGGAGAATGATGCCTCTGCCACCACTAACTTACTTGTGTTCATAAGAGCAGCTGTGCCAATTTATAAAGCTACAAGGTACAAAACGTATTAAGCTTACTCACCATTCACCCAGAAATTGCTCAAGGCCAAATGTAATTTGGTGAGAACTTTTGCCACATCATGCAGTAATGTATGTACCCTATGGCTTCAGCCTCTTAACACAATTGTGCCTTTGTGTGGCTTGTTTTCCCTTTTGCCATTTGCCACATAGCGGATTACAAAACAGTCAAAGCATACGTCGGATGCACAGGATCTAGATGTTGTGCTACCGTGTTAATCTACACTGTGAGACACAAAGCGGCATGCTGTTCAGAGTAGAAACCGTCCCGTTTTTTTTCCTCCACACGTACTTGTCCCTTTTCTCTGAGGACACAAACCAACGCGGCGCCGCATCCGTCGGTCAGCACAGGTCGTTGACTGGAACCTGGAAGCCCAGTATCCCAAACCGGTTCAGTCCCAGTAAGCGAGCTGCTCCGATGGCCACGCTAGCCATCCCGAGACTCCGGGAACATGTTGACAAATGGTTAGTGCGATCCGGAATCTCTCCAGAAAAGCGGGGGTTTCTCCTTTAAAATGGAAATGAAAAAACACGGCTCTCCGGGGTGCGCTAATCGACCGTAAAACACGCAGACATTAGCGTGTGTGTCGGCGGCATGGCCAGGCTGCTGTGCACCGTCGATAACATATTCCTCCAGCTCCGCGATGCACTACATCACATTATGGATGGTGCGGAATCTGCGATGCAGGAGATCTTCTTTTCTCCTGAGTCTGACCCATTTTAGTCTTTGTCCTCTGGTAGGGGGAGGGATGCTCTCCCCCCATAAAGCCGACACTATATTCTGTCGTCAACACATTTCGGTTATTACTAATTTAAAAAATAAATAAACAAACAAACAAACATCTGCACGTACAAGTCAAGACGTGTCGAATCTTCCGCTCCTTGCAAAAGCACAGGCAGTTATATAAAATCCTATTTAATTGCGCAGTTTATGGGCACATTAATCAATAATTGAAGAGAGTGAACAATACAGATGCTATAGGCTGCGTGCACTCCAGCAGCTGAGAGGTGTGCTGAAGCAGGGCACGGTGCAGGCAGACCGCATCCATGCCTCACTCAGCCGCACACTTTGCTGTTTTGCATTTGCGACTTATTGGCACATCTGCTCCCTGCAGGGTCACACGGAAAACAGCTGGCATCTGGGCTCAGGGATCAACTCCCGATTCTGATTCTGATTCTTCAGAAATCAAATCAAAGCAGCACCAGGCCGGTAACAAAAGAACCAAGCACGAATGTTTTCACTTTTGCCAAAAATTACAGGTTTTGTTAAAGCCATTAATCCCTAACTTGTGAGTGCAGCACAGTAGATCACATCCTATGACAAGCTGCTATGTAAGGCAGTGGGAATTTAAAGGGATACTTCACCTATTTTGAATATATATATATATTTTTTTTAAATGAATTTCACTTCCTCCCCTAGCTGTTCTGTAGGACAGCAGTGGTGCTATCTTCCTCTCATTGTTCCTGAGTGCTGGATCATGGCTGGATGCTCCACATGCTAACTGTTAGCCTCCTGCCATTGAGCTGGACTTCCCCCCAGCTAACATTCTCAAAAATAACTGCCTTAATCTACAAAAACATATAAATAAAATAGATTTGAGTTTGATAATGTGTAGTAGAATTCTTACTGCCCAAAATGGCATGAAATATGTTCACTTAATTTTTTTCTTAAATGGTCAAATTGTTTGTGTGCATTCTGTAATCATGCCTGCATTTTCTTTTCAGGGAAGAACACTTCTAGCTAGCCGCAGGTTCTCAAGAAACCACACATAAATGAGCCTTTACTCAGTAGTTACACATGCATTTTGGTTTTAAAAAGCAACACTGATGATGTTAAACTTCCTTTGAGTGGATTAAAGTAGTTTTTTTTTCAGACTGTTAGCTGGGGGGAAGTCCAGCTCAATGGCAGGAGGCTAACAGTTAGCATTTGGAGCATCCAGCCAGTATCCAGCACTCAGTAACACTGAGAGGAAGATAGCACCACTACTGTCCTACACAACAGTTTCCCAATTGTGTGAACTCTCCCTTAAAATTACATTTATGATGTACACCAGCCAAGTGGTCATAAACACACTGACAGATCTGTGGGTTTCAAATGACCAAATGTTATGCTACCTTTGTAATGTTACTGAAATGGAATCTTAATTAAAAACCAAAAAAAAAGAGAAACAAATCTGCGTTTATTCTGATTTGTGAACATAGTTAATCAAAGTTGTGGAACTGGACAATATACAATATAACAAGGACAGCATAAATTGAATGTTAAGGAACATAAATGAAGTCCACGTGTTTTAGTAAAGCAGACAGAACGTTTATTTCAACCCCTTTCTTCATTAATCTAAGAGTGGATATGACTTTGAAACTTTTTGAAAAGGGCCTGCGGGCACCCTGGAATTTGCACACATGAATCTGACCAAGAGCGTGATATCTTTCTCAATGATCTTTGTATTCTGCCAGTGTGTGTGTGTGTGTGTGTGTGTGTGTGTGTGTGTGTGTGTGTGTGTGTGTGTGTGTGGTGTGGGTGTGCAGACAAAGCAC
>OMLB01057880.1:0-11562 GCA_900302555.1 Myripristis jacobus
CTCCCTCCAAATATTGGTAAGACTATATCACCACCAATAATGTGATAATGCAATGCAAGACTGACAAATTTTGCAATTTGCAGAATCTCCATTTCAAATGTTTTGCTGATATTCCTATCCAGGAAAACTTACAATGGGTATAGCAATAGAAAAAGCTTTCAACAGAAAGAAGGTCAAGGGTTGGAGCTGCAATTTCTTGACAACATCCCTGTGAGAAAAGAGATAGAAATAATAAAAACAGGAGTTAAGGAAAGTGGAAAGAGGAAAAAATGTAGCAGGGGATGTCATTCATTAATAAAGGGAAGAAGGGTGGTTCTTTGAAAGATAAGCTTTCGGTCCACAATGGAAGACAGTGAGCAACTGCTGCTCCGCCTGGAGAGAGAAGTTCAAAGATCATTCAGCCATTGTGAAGCCATTAGGAGAAGAGTGGAACCTGAAATATGCTCGCATTCCTCAAGATTTTTCATCACGCCCTTAACTCACGTCTCCTCTATGGCTCTTTGGTGAAAGGTGGCAGGGGAAATGAGAACGTGTGAGGAAAGGAGGAAGTGAGTGAACCATATCCTGTGAACTGCCCTGTGAAATGTCAGCATATGTGCCATGGTGAAGGCAATTTAACAAAGTGTAATTCATCTTAACTATGCCCGAGGTAGAATACTCAAATGGAAGTTCTTAAACCTAAAATAAGTTTGTTAAGTTAATGTGTATCATTAACACAATATGTGTGGCATTGATCAAGCAGCATATGTGGCATCTCAGTAGAAATGTGGAAATGAACTATTTTTCTTCTTTTTATACCCCTAAGTTATTATATCAGTTATAAGGGCACAATGTGCACAATTGACCATGAAAGGCTTCTAATGACGTTTGGGAAAAATGTAATACGGGTAAAGGAAAATTCCATGGCAACTGACACAGATGCAATTCACAAGAGAGAGAGAGAATGAGACACATCATTCAAACACACTCCTCTGTCCGTATAATCACATTCAGACGTTTTCAGTCTTATAGCAGCTCAGTTATATGACTAGGGGCAAAATTTAATATTCTACAACTCAAGAGTTGTCAGCAAATGACCACTTGGGCGAACACTTAACAAAAGGCCAAGATTCAAAACAATTGTTATTTCTAAATTATGTCGAATTATAGCTTGGTCTACTTACAATTGTTTTTGTTTGTTTGTTTCTTTTGAAGCTGGGGATGTCTATCATTGTACAGCCATGTATAGGCACATCACGGAGATTCGTCGACTCCTTAATAATGCCAACAATTTTTTGGACGGCGTGTTATCATGGAGTCCAGGATGGGAAAATGGAGGATAACATTCATTCTGACTAAATGAAATGCAACCAGTGGTCTGCAGGTATGGGACTATAGCTAGGCATATATTAAGGTGTAGAACTGGACCATGGCATAGAGATTCTGGATTTTAACCAAAGCCTATCAACACGCTTACTAATTACTCTCTTGATTACAAGTTACTTAAGTTTTGTGTTACTTTCTAAAACCCAGCTCATTCTCAATATTACTGATCTAATGTTAAGCACAGCTGGATGGCAGTGCAAATGAAATAGCAATACCTTCCAAAGTGGTAAGTAGTTTCTGTGCCTTTGTGTCTTTTTCTGTATGCATTACAATATAATATTATTGCTTAACTGGAAAAGGAGGGGAAAACAACTGGCTTGTGTTTTTACATTTACAAAAAATGGACTTAGAAGGCTCACAGAATCCTTGCAAGCACTGCGCCGGAAGTAGAAAAAAAAATAAAGCTTGAAGAAACCTCTGGGAATGCCCAAGAAGACCACTGGGATAGCCCGCCTCCAGAAAGGGGGCACTGCTGGCAGGGACCATTTCCTGAGGTTAGCATGTCTTCTTGTCCATCGCCAGACCGCGGGTGGTGCAGAAGTGAGACAGCCTGTGTAGATTCGAAATGAGCGCAACCCAAAAATGTAACTTTCTCCCCAAGAAATACCTTGAGTAAAGTCATGTTCATCTTTACCGCTGCAAACACATCACAGCTTCAGTGGCTGTTCAGCCTCTGATAGAGCTGTGATTTAGGAGACATATTTTCACAAATACATGTTTCCTATGCACCAGAACATTTAGCGAATGCTAGTGTCCAAAGCAAATTACAGCAACTACATTTTGTCAATACTTGTCAAACCAATACAACAGTCAACAATGTATGATAAATTTCATAACAAAATAAAAACATTAGGGCTATGACTTTGCACCCACGTGCATTTACTGCAAATCATAATCTAAAATAAGACAATACAATAAGCTTAAGGTCCACCAACAAACCAAGAATAGAGTAAATGAGTTTGTCTCAATGAATTTACAATAACAACTCAACATGCGTCCATATGAAGTCAGTAAAGAGAGCATTTATTTAAATGAAAAAACCTTGTTTCCAGTAGTGAGCCAAAGTCTTCGTCCAAGAAGACCTCATGAAATATTAAATATGCTGAATGTTTAACTCACTATTGTGTACACATCTGCAATAAAATCATGAGTTCACTCTCAGGTGCAGATCAATTCCACACTTGACATCAGAACATATCAGTGGAATGGTTCAAAAAGTAGATCAACTAATTTACATGACTTGTGGAAAGGGCATGATCTTATGGTAATTACCATAAGCCAACAAATGATTAAGAGTTGGCACCAGTATCAGCTGTTACCACTCACCTGGGTACACAAAATGAAGCAGTGATGAGGTTAGGGAGACAGAGATGTCTGTCTCTTCTGTTGTAGCTTACAATCTTTTACCATTGGTTGCCATTATCTCAGAATTAGAATAAGCTTATTCCAGTGCTGCACTTGGACAGAGCTTCAGCAAAATGAGTAAAACGTAAAATACCTAAATACTGCAACCATCATAAGTATTGCCAACAGAATCTTAATTATCACATTTTAAATACTGCCTATTCTAAAGTAAATACCCAGAAAATAGATGACAGATTCATGATTCAGGTTAGCAGATTGGGAAAAGCACAAAACATGTTATTATAAAATAGGGACTGTGCCATGAATAGTATCTCATCATGCTGTTGAAGGGTGGAGACTGTTTCTTACCTGTCCTCCATAGTAGAACTCCTCAGAGTCATTGTCCCCCTCCGAATCTTCCTCTATGGCATAATGACACTGAATAAATACAAGAAGAGTTAGTGCAGATCCAGCTCAACCAAGGTGCTTCAACTCCCTTCATGTTTGTAAGAGAAATACATTCACAACAACAGTACAACAGAAGATTTGTGGATGTGTCCAAAGGTACTTACAGAGAACATGCATTCTTTCAACATACCAGTCATGCAATTTCTGTCAATAAACTGCTAATCTTACCTGGTTTTTGTCTATTGGAAGTTTTGATCTGAGAGACAGGCAACTGGTGGCATCGTTATTCAGCCTTATCTCTGTTGAAAACCCAAAGTGAGGCAAGTCAGTTCAAAACAGCAAAACTCATAGCCTAGATGTTGCATAAGAAAATTCTCGTGCAAGACAAAGAACATTTGCTGACATTAGGAAACAGATGCTAAAATGGCAGAATATTAATGACATTTTTTTAAGTCTTAGATGATATGCATCCTCAAAATTGACGAGCTGATATAAATATCATCTGTTGTAGAATTTGTTCAGGAATCTTTAACAAATAAAAAAATAAATTTAACAACAACAACAATAATAATACTAATAATACAATCATGTTTTTATTTTATCATTCTTGCTAATGAATTAAACATTAATTCAATGATAGAAATCATTTAGGCCTAATCAACATAGAAATGTTTTATTTTAAGTAAAATACAGAGGAGGATCCTTCCGACACTTTGTATGCTAATCTTCTACCTGTCACTAAAATATGCAGGTGCTATTGTTTAAAAGTCACGGCTCAGCCATGGACATTTTGTTGGGTAAAATAATCAACATTCATTTTGTTGAAGGGAAGTTTGCTGGGGTTAATGATTCAATCAGATTCAATTAAATTGCACATTCCCAGAGCTAGCTACAAAGCACACTTAAATTACAAGTTTGTTTATATTTTGTTTTATGTGTATGAGATACTTTTATATTGCATTTACATTTATAACACATTTTTATAGTAAGGTCAGTCAGGTCCGCAAAATACACATCTTAAGCCTAGAACTGAGATACATATATTATGACATTTTATACACACACACACACACACACACACACGTATTAGGGCCAGGCGTCATCTGGGATTTCAGCTATAGTAGTATGATATAGCATTTTAGACAAGAAATGCAGTGTTCTGAACTTATTAATTGTTGGTCATTGTTGGTCATCAGATCCACATTACTACTGATCTCCTGTGTGTAACACACAACTTAGTGCAAAAGCTTACCTGTTGCAATTCGATGAAAAATGACAGGAATTGGATCAGTTGTGATTAAAACTTCATCATCATTTTCAGAGTTTGATACATATGTGTTGTCTGAAACAAAATCAGGGAAAAAGAAAATCATTCCAATAAGTATAAAAAATATGATAATGACTCAAGGTACCTAACCAAGGCACTGCATAATGATTTAAGTCACGCATAGTGGCAAATAATCCAGCAGGTAGCCTACACATCAAAAATGTTATAAAACAAAGACAAATACAATATTTTTCTCTTACATATTTTTTCATCTGTTTTGATTCATTATTTTGTTCACAAATCACTGCTGTAATTCATTTACTGTAATGAGTTAATGAGGTCTATCAATCAAACAACATGATCATTGTAGCCAAGTACAGATTACAATATGTTCTTGGCAAATTTAGGCAGGGAACAGTTTTGCACATGAATGTGCAACTACAATATTTTTCTCTTCAGATTCCATGCCTTAATTATTGGTTGACAGTGAGGATGTGCATACAGGAGGAAATGCAGCATTCCTCAGTGGACAGTAGACTATCTCAAAGAAAAAAAAAATCTGTAATATTTTATTTTTCACTAATTCTTGTGTGTCATGTGTATGTAACATAGGAGATGGGATATATTGGACATTTACTGGTAACTGCTCCTGCTGTGTGATACAAACATTTGGTCTAACACTGTAACATATTAACCAGGACACGGTTCCTTTCAAAATTATTATTATTAATTAGTTAGGTTGTTATTTATTTATTAACAGTTAGGTTTTTATAAACAGTTATTAACAAATTATACCAGTTTTCATACACTGATGCAGATACCAAGGATGGCTGACTGATAAAGGCACAAGATAAAGTAAGTTAAGAAACTGGCAAGATCTGAGATTTATCAGAATAGATGCAGTGCAGCATTGACTTGAACTTGCCAAATAGGAAGCCTGCATCGATGTGTGAAAACTGTGATACAACTTGTT
Organism: Myripristis jacobus; assembly: GCA_900302555.1. NCBI lineage: Eukaryota > Metazoa > Chordata > Actinopteri > Holocentriformes > Holocentridae > Myripristis > Myripristis jacobus. Next base: position 5,358 of record OMLB01057880.1, read on the forward strand.
TATAATTGTTTATTAATGATTTATGGTGTTTACAACCTAATAACCTAATTATAAAGCATTCATTAACCCTCTATAAAGGTAGTCTGGTAGGTTTCTTTTAATTGACCGAAATAAATCAATCAAATCAAAGTGGTACTGAAATGCCTGTTAGAAATCATAATGATTTGTCTAAAAGAGGCTTCCATGTGTTCAAAATGACTGAACTCACAGTAATTGTATGTTTTTGCTATTACACAAAAAGCATAATCTAAGCTCAGAAAGAATCTTAACCATATTAAGAATTTATTTAGCTCATGAGGTATCACCTAAATTTAGAATTCAAAGAACTACAAATTATCAGTTCCAAGTTCCAAGGATGTAAGATCATTAATAAAGAAGCTCTTCAAGTATCAAAAATTAATACAGCACATGCCATTGTGTACTCCATCACGTTTTCTTATACCAAAGCCTCTTTGAAATGGTCCTGACTACTACAAAAATGTGAGTAATATTCAGTGGATATTTTGTACCACACAAGACATATCCTAAAATAGCATTCTTGACACTGTTGCAACATATCACTGAATGAAATTAGATCTGAAAGAAAAGCAGAACTTCATTTAGCAGCAAAGTAGGGCTGTTTTTCAAAATGAGAGCATATTTCAATGGCTGTTAACTGTTTAGAGCACGGATACTCAAAGTCCGGCCACCAGCACATTGATGGTTACCCCCAAACTATCCAAAAGCCAATCAAATCCCAAAGAATACGTGTAGAAGTAACTGCAGTGCCAGGGTTTCCCACAAGCATTTTAATGTAACTTGCCGCCAGTTTAAGCTCGACCACTAAAGTTTTCATATTGCTTAAGTTATAAAACTGATCTGAATCGACCATTGACTGAAATACTCAGATAGTTAACACTGGTGTAGTACAATGGCATTTTTCCCTGGTAACAGGTAGTTTCCACTGACCCCCCCTCCCAACTCCCCAACCTCAAAAGAGAAACTAAGTGTAGTCATATCGTGATATTTCATAGTTAGACAAGAGAGATAAAGGACTGTGATATTTCTTGTTTTAGGCATGTAGTTGGGAAAAAAATAACATTTTGTTTTCTATTTCATTAATCTCAAGTGAACTGCATCTTTTCAAGCTCAAATTACTGTTGGTAATACTATTTCACTGTTACATCTGCAAAGATTTAGAAACTTCTGCACTTCCTGTATCACTCCATGCCAGAGGATTTGGCCACCTCCGCTCCGATTTGGCCACCTCCGCTCCCTTCGATCAAACTCATTTCACGTGAGGATTAAGAAAGGGGATGCCATCCTGTTTGTTGTAAACTTGTGGACATGTAAAGCCCTTTTTGAGACCTAAATAAATCTAAACTTGAACTTGAACTTTTACATGAAAACCTGACTTGACTTTCTGACTTTACGTACAAGTGCACATCAGTCTGTGGTTTTTAGAACTGAACTGAATGAAGAGAAAATCTGACGGATGTCAAACAGTGCACACACAGCAGAAAACATTTCACAGGACCTTACTGCTGCAAAAAGTGTTTATCGAGGGAGAAAAAACTCTGTAGTTAGCCTGAAAATTAAACTTCAGTAAATGGTGTTGAATAAGGAAAGGCAAAGGAAAGGAAGACTAGAAGCAGTCTGGGTATTTGGCAAAAATGTTTTATGAATAAGAGAGATGTACACTATAAAAAAAAAAATTAAGCCTAGTCATGTTTGCTTTGCTCTGTCCTGATTAGCTGTTATATTAATCATATGAGAACAGAAAACACACTGCTGAAGAATCAAAAGAGGTTTGTAAAACGTTTAGCCTTGCTCTGCTAGGCGGACACTAATCTATGGCCCGTTTTTTTTTTTTTTTTAGGTCAACAGGTGTAAAATATACGGTAACAACCCAACCCCCTGCACTACAGCTGGTAAATGCCATACACCTGCATATACGCACCACTACACCAGTGACTGATACTACAATATGCATCTCTGGCTATTTTTAGGAAGGTAGGCGTAAATATACAGTAAATATATGCTAAATATAGTATATCCCCCATCACTACAGTGGGTAGTGGGCCTGCAGTGCATACACCACAGATCCACAACAAGCAAAAAACATATGATATTAGAAAAAAAAACTGATTGTTGCTATGTTTTATCTATTTTTCATCTGCTGAAACAGTGCTGGAGACCTCTGAGCCCTGAAAATCTCAATACTGCTATCTTTGACATATGATTAGAATAAATGGTATGTTATGATGTTGTGTGTGTTAGTTGTACAAGCAGGATACATGATTTTGGGTTTGATGACATGTAGAGGTATTTTTACAGATCAAACTGGCAGAAAAAATGAACGGTAGAACTATTTTCTTGTTCGGCTTAATCTCTCTGTGCTGGTCCTCTGTTACAACAGTGGCTGGCAGGTGTCTGAGAAGTACATTAAACATGTGTGAGTGGAGGTGGCTAAGTCCTCTGGCATGGAGTGATGCAGGAAGTGCAGAAGTTACTGCATCTTTCCAGATGGTTATAACAGTAAAAATAGTATTATCAAGAGTAATTTGAGCAAAACTATCATCAATCGCGTGTGCAATTTAACTGGGGAAAGCGATGCTTATAAAGTAATGTTAAACCGTCACTGAGTGGATTAAGGTGGTCATTTTAAAGAATATTAGCAGGGGGTAGTCTACGTCAATGGCAGGAGGCTAACATTTAGCAGCTGGAGCATCCAGCCAGTATCCAACACTCAGTAACAATGAGAAGAAGATAGAACCCCTATTGTCCTACATAGCAACTAGGGCAGGAAGTGGAAATATTACATATTTCAAAATGAGCGAACTATCCCTTTAATGACCCTTATATACAGTATACAGCAACAAACAGTAATAGACATATAAACATATATATAAACATACACAAGTAACAATTTCACCACAAGGACACATTAATTAGTATGAATGAAAGATATGACAAAAATTTGGACTACATCATACATACCAAGATCTATTCAAGTGAAAATAAATAATGGAAACCCTATTAAAAAACCTTATTATCTTAGCCAACTCATTTATCTTACTTGCATTCTAGTCTTATCAAAAATAAATAAATAAATATTCAGAGGAATCATTTTGTATCACTGACTGCAAAGCCTGCCTAACCCTTCCCTTCCTAACTATTGGGTTTCCAAACACGTTGCTAAATTTTCCATGATCTTACAGATTTGCTCTGATGTAAAATAATGAAGTGCAGCGAGGTTGCAGTGCTTACCTGGATAGTCATCGGAGACATGCACAGAATAAGAAATTCTGTGGGGGAAAAAAAACGATACATATTATTACAGCAGGCCAAGGTATCATGTTACCTCCAAACCATTAATCCGCCTCACTGCATTGAGTGCATTGTTTATTGGGGAGAAAACAAGGCGTCAGTCCAGTTGCCAGTTCATTATCACTCCCCTTGCTACAGTGTACAAGCCTCAATGATATCATGGTTACATTAGCTACACTGGTTGCATGATTCAGCACTAGGCCCACTAACATTTGCAAGCTACCATGATTCAACACATGGAGTGGATCAGCACACAGACATTTCTAACCTCCCGCTGCCAAAAACCTCTCTCATTCGGTGACATAACACAACGACATGACATGAGTTTTAATTATTCTGGATTAGCAGCCCAGGAGAGAATGGAGCACCTGATGCGGATATTAAGCCACCATGTGGACTAATATCACATTCAAGGAACTTTACAACCAACGATCTACCAAAGTTAGATTTCAGTTTTCTGTCAGGGTTGGGCAGTAATACAGTATATTGCGGTAATTCGAGACAGCAGCAGTGTCATTTCATTATTGTCTTGTCACCATACCATTTCAGAAAAAAAAATGAGGGATGGCAACAAGACCACATCAAAAGAACGCAAGTGCTGGCAGCATTTGGAGTTTATGCCTAATGACAAGTAGGAGTCAGTGAATGTGTATGAAGCTGGATGCAAAATTGTTGCACCACCCAACAAAGTTGCAGCATATGAAATACTTCATATTTACAAGCCAATCTCTAAATCAACCCCTTGTGACCGGCTGTGAGTAACGTTGCATCATAGAGTTCAACATTTTGCCCTGTAGATGCTGCACAAACAAGGCTGCCACAACAAAATGTAACAATATGAGCCACTCCAGAAGTTAAGAACCGACAGGAAAGCCCTCATTATCAATAACGCTGTAGGGGCGTATGTATTTTGAAATGAAATAGGCTATCGAGAGAGCTATTTTCTTCATGGGTGTTTAGAGTTGGCTAGCTACACTCTGACTTCACTATGGGCTCACAGTAGAGTTGCCTGTGGCATACTTAGCTCTGAGAAAACTGAAACCATAACATGACTGAAATGAGAATTAATCCATTTTTGGAATTTGTGAATTGATTTAGAATTGTAGAAGTTCTAGTTCTAGTCAAGTCAAATCAATTTGATTTGTATAGCCTAATATCACAAATTACAAAAATGCCTCAAAGGGCTTTACAGTAATATAAAATCCCCTGTCTTTAGATCCTCATCCCAGATAAGGAACAAATCCCTTGAAAAACCTAGTTAGAGTTATAGTTAATATTAAGTTGATTTTGATTTTGAGAAAATAAATAATATTTTCCATAGACATTAACCCTGGGCTTGGATTTTCAAGTGTGAATCTTGAAATTAGTAAGACCTAGGCTAAATAGTACACGTGTGAATCAAGGCTAACCTGAGCCCTGGACAACAATAAGTCCAGTGTAGCCGAGGGCTAAGAAATGCAAGTGTGAGAAGGGTATTAACTACTCACACTACACAGGTGCTGGTTCAGCTAGTTTACACTAGGAAGATTAGACAGGTTGTGTTTTGAGTCTTGTGCTTTTTTGTTTCATTGTGGTTGTTGAAAAAACACTGACCGCGTACACGTGGTTTTTTCATCATGTGACTTTTAGTTCACTCATGAGTCCACCAAAAATAGAAGTACTGTTTTGGCTGTTTGCTTGAAAGAAACGTAAGTGGAAACACTGTCAAGCGTAAACTGTGTCACGCTGAATTAGCATTTAAGGGTAGCAGCACAGGGTCAATGGTAAACCACCGGCGGTGGAAACACCCGAATAGCCTGGGGGCGTCAGTGCAGGTGTGAGTGGAGCATGACAACAGCAAGTTAGCATGAAGGATTTCATATCCAGAAAATGTGACAAGCCATGAAGCGAAGCAATTAACAGCTTAATTGCGGAAATGGTCACCCTCGACATGCAGCCTGTGTCGATTGTTGAGGACGACGGATTTTGCGTGTACACGCAATTATAAGGCACGTGCACATGTTCAGAATTTTCTGTACACATTCCCACCCCTATACTGCACCGTATCCTTTCTGGTGTGAATGTTGATTAGTCAGGCCTAGATCAGGGCATGTTTACTGATGACATGCTTGAGGTCATTTTCAGTGACCATACCCTGAGCTATAAGTCACAAGTCATCAAGTCAAGTGTAGACTTAAATCAGGTAAAAACATTTTCTGATGACCCAAATGAATCATGGATAATCAGGTTTGTAAAATATGACAGCAGGAACACTAGTTAATAGGAGGAAATGGTAAATATAACAGAATAACAGGAAATAACATAGTGGATAAATGAGTACTAATTATCCACATTTAGCTAAAACTGGCAAGTACCAGTGAACCTTTAGGGTTCTCTAGAGTGCTCTAGGGTGTCACGCCATGGTGAAACCAGAGAGAAGCTGAGTATAAATGTAATTCTAAAAGGTCTAAATTCTTTGAACAATCAAAACACAGGCTAAATGATGAAATGAGCTCCAGAAGCACTAGTTCCTTTCAGAAATTGCTAGAGAAAGCATTTGGACTACACAGGCATAGTGCTAGTCGACTGTTTTGCATGTTAGACATTTTGTGTGTTTATTTCCAAATTCAGAATAGATTTTTTTGTACAATGTAATTTTAAGTGATAATTATTCCAAAAAACATCTGTACCCCTTAAAGAATAATTCCAGTATTTTTCAACGTGGACCCTATTTTGCCACCTTTTGGGTCCAAATGACTGACAGGACAAAATTTTTTGGAATTGGTCCAGTATTGAGCTAGATCAATTCAGCCAGCAGTCTGCAATGTAATCACACAGGGCAAGTTTCCCCATCCAATTATGACCACTAAAGGTGCTTGTTTTTGTCACTGGCAGGTTCAGGTTGCTGTATGTTTGA
>OMLB01057883.1:0-12958 GCA_900302555.1 Myripristis jacobus
AGAAAAAATACAAAGAAATAAATCACTTAATACCAGACTCAGAACAACTGTGATTAATAAACTGATATATGTCTAAATAATAATTTAATAATTTTATGTTAATTGCTGTGGTGTGAAACGCAAAGGTAGAGATACCTTGTTTGAAAACGACTCAAGTAAAAGTGAAAGTGAAACTCCTAGAGTGAAAGTTATTAAGTTTCCGGTGTTAAGTGTACTTAAGTGATCAAAAGTACAAATTAATTGTGCTTTGCAAAAAACTAACTTTTTTGTTCAGATATTTATTCAGCTTACTGAAAGTCAGTTTCTGTAGAAAACATACATTAGGGTGGGTTAGGGTTACTGTTAGGGTATCAATGATCAATAAACATAAAAATTTCTGTGTTTTCTAAAACTGACAAATAGGCTACTACAAAACTTGGTTATGCTTTTGGCAATTTTAGTTTCATAATTTTCTTTAAAAAAAAAGTAAAATTTACTTACTTGAAAGAATGCTTACTGATTTCAAAATATGAGTAAAATACAGACATTAATTTATTTTACTTCAGAAAAGAAAAAGTAGACAAATCTCCAATCGTTGCCTTTGCATTGGCATTGTTTACCAGCACGAAATTTTAACCCATTTGGTGCATCATGATGTAATGCGTGAAGAAAGTTGTGCTCATTTCACTTATTTCTGTGAGATCAAGTTGCATTATGGAGTGATGCTTGAGAATGATTGAGAAAACCAAAGCGCAGCACAAGCTTTCCTCCCAAAACCCAAACTGACGAGCTCCCAAACAAAATAAACGTCTGCAAGCTGTATTACCTCTTTTTTTTGTGTATTGTTTCTGATTTATATTTACATGCAAATACAGACTCTGTGAGCCTACTGGACATCTGAATTTCCACGAGGAGCAATGAATAAAGTATCTCAACTTCTCAGTCCAGGGTCACCCGCTGCGTCCTCGACCCTCTGCGGCGGTGCGGTTCAGAGAGTCTGAGTGTTTTTCAAGTTGCTTGTCCACACATTACCCACGGCTGCCAGGGAACTGAGCTGTAGTCTACCTCAGCCATCAGGCCTGAATGAGGGAGAAGGGGGGGAAAGGAGGTCAAGGAGAGTGGCCAGATAAATCTGAGCTCACTGACACATCTGCTGTGTGTCAAGGAAAGACTGTCCCGCTTCAGCAGGGACTGCGAGGAGAGCGTCCAGCAGCAGGGGACAGCAGGAGCAGCGACTGGGACCTGGACAGGACGACAGCACGGCGCGTCTGCCTCTTCAGCCTGTGTCCTCAATAGTCAGGTCAACGACCAAAAAAAAAACCAAACCATTTGAATGAATCAAAAATGCAAAACTCAAGAATCCTCTTTCATATCAGAGAGGGAAGACATGGACACACTCATATACAATATTTCAAAAAGGCAGGTATCGCTATCAGTTTATCAGTAAGCCAAAAAATCAGTCTAACAGCCATAGATTTTGACATGCAAGGGACGAACAGCCGCAGGAAAACCATAGGCTGGACAAAATCTCCAAGAGCGCACACACACACACACACACACACACACACACAGTATATTGGTGAGCAGGGAAGATGGTCCATTCCTGGAGGGGCTTGCGTGTACATGTAATTCATCGCCCGTCAGTCTGTCGGTGCAGACAAAAAAAAACCCAAAAAGCATCCGTCTGCTGTCTTCTGACATGTGCGTCTAATCAGGTGCACAATCCTCATCGCTCTTCATGTGTCTTTTGGGTCACAACACATGCAAACACATGAAGGAAAAAAAAAAACATCATTAATTCAACGCTTTTCTTGTGCTTGATTAGATTTGTAAGACATCGGCTACATTGGCAATAGTTAAAATTTCGCTGCGGATACAATCATGCGTTAGCTCTTTCTGAAATGTTATTAATCAACCTGTATTGAGGTGTCTGTATTAGTTTCAGGACATAAACTGAGATGTGTCGGTGCTGGGGAGACAGTGGTGGTGGTGCTGTGTGAGCGGCCTGGAGAAGTCCCCTGTTGAGAGGGAGGCTGCTCAGACCAGTCCTCAGGTGGGGTTGTAGGTATGGAGATGGTGTATAGATCAGCTGAGTTCAGTTCAGTTGAGTTATTTCTCAGTTGATTTGCCTTGTTGAGATCATTTTTCCTTGTATACTTTGTTTCTATTCTTTTTCACTAATTATCAGGACACTGAATAAATCACTGCATCCTTGATGGAAAACATTCAGTCTCTTTTCTGTTTTGACCATCTGGCCAAGGCTATCTTACAGTCCGAACTGACACCTGTAAACCCCTCCAATTAAGAGTTTAAAATTAAAACTCCTTCAGCACACTTTGATTCGGTCCAGTTCATATTGATTTCATGTTGTTCCACAAGAGAATAATCAGTAATAACTCCCTTGTGACGTAGTTTGCATTGTTGACAAACGGAAACACAGGCACATATACTCTAATAATTATAGATCCTCCATCGCTTGACTTTTCTATAGCTGCAGCTGTAGCTCCCTCGCCATAGTTGCTCTCTTGTACTGGAAGTCGGTGACCAAAAATAGAGATGCTGTCACTGTTTTGACACTCATTATACTGATAACTAATAACCACACACTCCAGTGCATCAGAGGCAGATCACTCCATATGAGCTGAAGCCTTACATGCTGTATATAGCGCGGCATGCATGCGTGCATTTCTTTCTCCCAAGTGTTTTGACGATGTGTTGTGATGTTGATAAGCAGCAGCAGTCCTGACAACCCATCGGGGACGATGCCATAATATGTATTCTGCGGGTTAGTGAAAGCCACAATAAGTTGTGTTCCCGCTGCTCGCATACCTTTAAGAAAAGATTAGAATCGAATTTTAATTTGTTTTTCATAAGGCAGCATTAACAAAAAGTAAGCCTCACCCTGGGCTGTTTTATCTACACTGTCTAATGTTGAGAAATCCTCCAGTTAATTCACCTGTTGCAGTCTGGCTGTCAGTAAAAGTACTGTTTTATGCAGGTGGAAAGCCCCTCCATATCAGCCAGCCAATCAATACAGCTCATCAGTCTTGTCCTCCAACTGAGCGAGCCGTTGCTCCCTGCCTACTAAGAATCACTGAGCATCAGATAGACCAGACACACTCCAGTGGTGCCAAGCTCGCATACAAATCCAGAGTCGCTCTGCCCCGCTCCACCTCCTCTGCTCTGGTTGGCTCTGCCACGTTCACGTTCCTCCCTGGAGACTGGAGACAACCAGACAAGCAGATAATATTTTAGTGAGCCCTGTAATGAGCCAAGGATTTGATTAATAAGGGGGATCTGCATTTGTGTGTGTGTGCATGTGTTTGTTCTGTATGTGTTTCCGAGAATACATGTAACGCTTGCACTCATTCATGATGTTTTTGGTAGCAAATGACATTAGTACAGAATGAATAACTATCATATTTACCTAACAAAGGAATTAGGAAAAAAGATGAAGTTTGGGGTAAAAAGCTACAACGTGCTAAAGCAAAAAAAAAACAAAAACACCCAGCTTGTCTCATCTCATTTGCGAATCCTGTAAAGAGTTTTGAAATTCCTGTGATTTAGGTTTTCTCCTCTCTGCAATGTAAATCAGTTGGTGAATAAATGGCCTCCCAGCTTCATTAATATGTATGCCCATGCAAGCTTGCCTGCAGCCCTCTGATGTCAACGATGATTTGGAACAAACGGGACGCTATTTTGGATGGATTGGGAGGGGTCGCCGGGTTTGCACTATCAGCAGCGCCGCCTGCACCACACACACACACACACACACACACGCGCGCGCTCCCACAACATTATTACTAGGGATTACACGCAACACGAGAATATCATCAAGCCGAGCAAGTACAAAGAGACACACACACATCAAGCCCTATCCAGGAGTGAAATGCACACGCCGCATTGACTCTGGACTCAGGCCCAGACGTGGGAATATGTCCCAACCGATGTCACACATGACTACCCCGCTAACAGGAGCAGGAAGGTTGCTGTGTAAATGAGGAGTTAAAATAGATGGAGAAAAGGAGGGAGGGAGGGCGCCGGCGTTCAGCGGGCAATAAGCCCACTTCTCCTCCCCGAGGTCCCGTGTTCAGGTCAAACTCAGCAACACTTGGTTAGCATACAGATGTTGAGAGCAGCAGCACTGGGTGAAAGTCAAAGCTGCATTTGGTACGAGGCCAGTGGCGGCGAGGCCTAATTGCTCCTTCATCATGAGTCATTCTGCCGACTGTTCATGTGCAATTAGTGAGTGATTCAGTGAGTGTGTTTGTGTGGATGCGGGCACGTAAGCATGCATGTGAGCGCGCCAGCTCCGGGGACTGCACTTTGATGTGTTTCTTTTGTTCCGTCCTCTGGCAGATGATGCCGCTGCGTGACTTGAGGGGCGGGGATATGACGTGTGAGTCAGCCTCAGCTGTGCACGAGGAAGAGCTCGTCATCGGCAGGGCCACACATGAATCTTTTTTTGGTGCTTTTTTTTTTTTTTTTTTTGTATTCCACATCATACATTCTTTAACGCCGCTACCAGCTTCCAACTTGTAAACAGCTTCCACATCAGCATCCAGCGAGTCATCACTGAGAGACTCATGTCTTCCTGAAAAGCTCCGATATGTCCGACCACACAGTAAGTATCATATCAGTCGCACACCTCCATGAAAGGTAAGTGAATCCCAATTTAATTCTGCCTTTATCATGCCTGTTTTTGAAAACTACATTAAGCAATATAACATTTTTTTAACAGCAAAAGGACCCCTTGCAATGTGACGGTCATCACTTTGTCTTATTTGCTGGTTTTGAGCGTTCTAAATGTCTGTACTGGCCCCAGTGAGCTCCTCCTCTGCCCTCCACTTCTCCCCGTCGCCGCTTCAGCTTCATTCAAATCTCTGAAATTGCATATTCGCCTGAACTTTTAGTTTTGTTCGAGCAATCTGCTGTGAACCCTGAAGCAGGACTGACTCTGTTGATTTATAAACAGAGTTCGAGCTCTCAAAACCCCCGAGTGGTCAGACATCACGTAATGCAGCCTGAAGAAAAACAACTCTGCTTATCACACAACGGAGCGTTCTTTTGTTAAATTAACAGATAAATAGTGTTCTTACCCTTCCTGTTCACTTTCACAAGTTGTGAGCGCTGGGAGTTTTTTCCCCCCACCTCTAATCTTCCTTCCGCTATGATGCAAACGCAACATAAGCAAGACTTTTTTTTAGATGTGCTCCTGCTCCTCCTGACGTCCAGCTCCTCTCTGCAGCCCCTCACTGCCACAGCACAGCGTTCAGCGTGGAGATGTCTTAAACCCTGTGTACAGCCCTGGGATACAGATATTTTATTCATTGGTTCCATCTGGGCTCCTCTCAGTTTGATCAGGTATCTGTCTTTCAATAAGTTGCACAGGGAAAACGGGTCAAATGGGTCAAACCTCATATGAAATCTATATATTTATTAGTTCTGTATTATTCATTATTAAAGAGTAACTAAACGCCCAAAACCACTTTTTTTTTTTCAGCTGAAAATCAATGTGTGGGTATTCAGTAGTGCTTCTGGCCCAGATCTCGACATTTTGATGCAAAGTGTTTGAATGCTGTTATAATTATGCCCTCTAGTGGTTGAAACCTGGCTATTGCAATTAAATTTTGCGATTGGCTGTTCTGGTGGCAGGTGACATGGTGGCAGCCGAGCTTGCATGCTAGTCACTAAAATACTTGGTTAAGGTTAGGAAAAGGCTTAATACTACACCACAGTGTTGTTATTTTCAGGACCACTAGAGGTCGCTCAATATTTAAACCATAACTACAGGCAATAAGCAGCTGTACAAACGAGTTATGGGGTCGTTTTTTGCCGGAGGTCGGTCTCTATTAAGAACTTCTCAGCTCCTCATCTGGCATGCCTCACTCTCTACATTATGAATGATTAGTTAGGAGTTTTTCACAATAATCCCAAACTTAATGCTTATTAACGGTTAGTAAGTAATTAGGTACAACTGAATTAAATCCTTTGACAATGAGACAAACATTACTGTTGCTCCGACTTCATCAGTACATGTACCTCATCAGCTAAAATGCAGTGCACTCAGAGCAGAGGAGTGTCACTTACCCAGTTCATCCAGTTTGTGTTGGAGTCCTGCAGTCTGATGCTCAGCTCTCAGCCTGCATTAACTGCATTAGTTAACTTCTGTTGAAGACGCCTGTTCAGCGTTAGCGTGAGCCTCAGGTAGCTAAACCGCACAGGCGCCGGACAACGAGGCGGTGCGGTTTCCACAGCTTCCTGCTCCAGAGTCCATCAGCGTGAGGAGAGCAGAGCGAGGCACGCTGCAGCTTTTGCTCTTCCTCGGACGGCGGGGAGGTGTGTCTGCTGTACGGTTTGTGCAGCCTCCAAACACACCTGTGTGTCAGTGCCGTTACAAAGTTAGGCTCCACCTGGTGGCGCAAACGCACACTACAGCAAATGTCTGCAGACCTTTTCTGACAGTCACACCACGTCCCTCGTCTTCTGCTCTGTTTGTTATGTTTTAATGTTAATCAATAATCAACTAATCACTGACATCCCTAATGTAGATCAGGTGTTCTCTGTACAAATAGAGACAAAATAAACCCTCTCCAACGGGTATGAGGTGTAGCCAGGCGGCATATGGTTTCACCACCAAAAAGCAGAGAAAGTGAAAAGCACTCAAGACTTTAATTGCACCTATTGTCATTTATTGCTGGTGCTGTTTGTTTGATGTTGTGTCTCCTATTAAGAGATAATCAGGCTCACCGAAGACAAAACATTGTTTTGTTTGGCATTATAATAAAAGCATATGCACTGAAATGTTTTGGAAAAAAAATAAAAAATTATCAGTTTCAGTTCATAGACTGAAAATGGCACTGAAAAGACAAACAAGACAACTGGCATCAAAAGCACCTTTTTCCCTGAGCACACGAGAGGGCGAGACTATTTCAGCTCGATGGCTGCATTAGAGAGCAGCAGCCATGGTTGTGTGTGGAAGGGTGCTGAAGTCTCAGTGTTCACATATTGTGCTATTTGTTTAGCAGGTGTCAAGTAATGTGACATGTTTTACAAATTTCAGATGGGGAATATGGCTTAAAAAATGGCTTTTATTTAATCCCTGTAATTGCTACTGTTTATGTTCTAAAACCTCATAAGAGTCTACAATGAAATGGTTACTATGGGGGCTAACATCAACACACATGAATCAAATATGGCTTATTGAATTCAGAAGAGTCTCAGTTTTCCAGTCAAACCCAATTTATACAACTCCAAGACTGTTTAGCCCCCAGTGTGCACAAAACACCATTTTAGAACAGGCCAAAATAACACATTTGTGCTGCAAGCAAAAACCTGCATGGTTTGTGGCCCAAACGCATTCAAGTAATATAAGGTGGGCATGTCTGTAAAGGGGAGACCCGTGGGTTTCCACAGAACCCATTTTCATTCACATATCTTGAGGTCAGAGGTCAAGGGAACCCTTTGAAAATGTCTGTACTAGTTTTTCCCCGCCAAAATTTACCCTAATTTGGAGCGATATTTTGTCCCACCGCTGGAAATAACATTACATCCCAGCATGGCGTACGACAGACAGACAGTATGTCAGCTGAGGTCGCTGGTGACTGGAGCAGAGATGAGACTGTTTGTCATAAAGTGTCTTTTAGAAAGTATACTTTCACACTGCGACTAAATAGCCAACATGCAGCCTTAATAGAATTCAGCTTCTCAGCTGCTTTCAGTCTTTTGTGTATTTTCCTTTATTAGTTCCTTGTGTTTCTGCTCAGATTAGTTTCTAAACCAGCCTCGCTGTCATCTAGCTTTACCCCATTGTTGTCAGCTCACTGTTTAAATAATATTTAAAACTGAGACAAAGCAAGAAGCAGTGAAAATTAATCTCTTTGTTAAAAATAAAATCAATATACGTTGCCTACTATGAATAAAGGCATAATAAATGTTGGCTGCTTTCTTCCTCATAAATGAAGCTCCAATTAAAGCGGGAGGCTTTGTCTTGCTGGAGCGAAGAGACCGGCTCATTTACTGTGCCACTTCCAACATCTTGAGAAGTCATGACAGATAAGGAACATAGCATCTCTGTAAAACTCCCTGACAGTGATTGGAAAGAAACTCGGGAATATCAAAAACAATTCCTGACATGGAATTGATGAATATTTCTCATGCATACACAAAAGCCCCAGAATAAAGCCATTTATAGGAGATTGAAATATGGCGTAAGGCTCTTAGCTTACAGTGTATTGTTAAGCCAAGTCTCTGAAGGCCTCATGTCCTTAGTCGTGTAGGGATTTAAATGTATTGTATTCACATGGAGAAAGGAAGAGAGGGGACAGGATTGAATTTGCAAGGTTTGAGTGCTTTGGAGGACTTGATTTATTTGTCTTCCGATCCGGCTAATACTCATATGCGCAAATCTGTCTGATAATTAAAAAAAAAAAAGAAAAAAAAATCTCTCAAGCTGGAAGCCACTGTCTCCATATGGTCACGAGTGATACCACATCTGAACAAGAGCATGTACAAGAACTGAAGGTCCACTAAATCTAGTGTAAAGCGATCCAGCGCAGTGAATAAAAGCTCCCAGAAAAGCCATGCATGTTGCTTTTGTCCAACATGTGATGTGTGAACCGCGCTGTCAGGAGGCTTGGAGAGGTGTGGCCTCGGCTGCCTGCGGAGCCCGCAGCCTCACAAGACAGGCCAAGTGAGCAGAGTTGAGTGGCCTTTCTCCTGCCGTTAACGCTGCTTGTCGAGCAACATTATTGTGCATATGGTCAGTCTGTTCCCAGGCGGCCGGGCGGCACACAATCATGCAGCACTCAGAGCTGCTGCCATCTTCGCCTGGGCAGGCAAGCTGGTGAAACGCACACACACACACACACACACACACTGTGCACCGTCTCCTCTTCATCCATCTGCCCTACATCCCATGATTCCAGTTGACAGCAGCAGACGTGTCACAGCTGGCTCTGAGATCAAACTTGAACAAAGGTAGGGAAACGCCAAGTAGGTCACATTCCTTCTTAAATGCTCCAGTCGATTTCTTTTAAGACATACATGCATGTTTTAACATTCTCTCAGGAAAGGTCACTCAGAGTCATAGCGCATTTACTAATGTCTAATAATTCAGTTTTCAACTCTTACACATGAGTCATTGTTTTTGAAATGCCAACTTAAAAGGTAGAATGATAAGGAATTTCCTAAAACAAAAAAACAAAAAACAATCTATAGATTCATACAAGAATGATCCCCGTCAGTCATCACTTATAAGCCACTAGAAGTGTGTGTTGGCGTGTGTGTCTGCAGAGACCCTGCCCTCTGCCTTGGATTTTCTTTTTTTGCTGAGCTCGGGACTCTTCTGGGTGTCGGCTTTTGGGCAGGGAGAGTGTAGCTCCCAGCCAATCACAGCGCACAGTGCCAAATCTATGGCATGACATCCAATAGGAAGCTACGTAAATCACAGACTCAGAAAAAAAAAGAAATACAGCGAGATGAAAGACCATTCCATCACCCTCCTAAGAAACAAAAACTTGCTGCTGGTGTTTAGCAGAGACAGGAAGGAGGGGCCAACTCTGAATCTGAGTGTGGATACCCGAGCCAGGCCCGTCGGGACCCAGAGGGTCGGGCCAGGTTTGGACAAAAATGTGGAAATTATGTTCTGGTTCGGTCACATCAGCGTCACGTTAGTGAAAAATGATGGATCTACTGTCTGTTCTGGGCAACTTCGTGTGTAGTACTAGAGTTTACATGACGACACTGAAGGCAGCACGTAGGCTGTTTCAGGGGGTAAATATAACCTTGTGATGGAGGACAAGCAAAATCTCAGGCTCGGGTCGGGTTCAGACAAAAATACGCAGCCCAATCCGCACTCTGCTTTGAATGTTGTGTTCACAAACTGCAACTGACAAATCCTCCTCATTCTGCCTTTAAGGTGTCAAAGCTAGTTTGAAACTACCTGCTGTCCCAGTGAACAACACACATGGTTGTGACAATAAAGTAATGCTACATGTTTTTCAGGGATTATTTCTTCCTTTGTGTGTTTGGTGATTGATAGTAAACACAGCGTAATGTAACAACAGGGTGTTATTTCATCTATATGTTTAAACTGGGACACACACTCTCATCCAATCCAAGGGCCTGAAATACTTTCTGGGCCTGTGAAAGGTCTCTGCCTGCCCTGATATGAAAACAGACAACACAATAACAATAATTAGGAGAAACGTTGACAATACCAAATCACCATTACTCTGATTGATTATCTCATTTGGCCAGTTTTCCGTGGCACGGTGGACACAACAATGGCAGCAAATGGCTTTCTCCTAAGATGGGGAAACAAGACTTTATATGCATGATTATTATTGTACAACCTAACCCTGTTATCTAACTATCAGCTGACACTATTTCACTCACTTCCCAGGGCGGGGACCTGTGTTGTCTCTTGACAGAACTGACACTTTTCTATTTGAGTACATTTTCTTATCATTATGACTATTTTAATCACTGGCGGTGTCTTCACTTAGCAGCTGTTCATGCACTGATAATCATGTCTGCTAAGAACTGCATGTTTGAAAACCTTAACCATTCATTCTGTTCTTACCTATCCACAAATGTATCTAATAGTAAACACAATGCCCATAAATTACTTTAAAATCACATGAATTCTTTTAGTTAATAGCCATACGTCATTTGCAATATCGAGAAGAAACCACATTTAATCAAGTATTCAGCCTTATACCTTTAGCTAAACTGCCAGATACATCTACTTTATGTATGAAAAATACTAGGTAATGGGCCCACACACACACACACACACACACACACCATTCACTCAGAAACCCTTTGTAGACCATTTGTGCTTCTAAAATAAAATGTCCACAAAAGAAACGCTGCAGGCCTGAGTCGTTGCTAGTGTCCATCGTGGCCCAAAAACAGTAACCTAATCACTTCACTCGCTTCAACAGTCCCGGGCAAATATGAAATAAAACTGTGTGCACATGCAGTGCAATTACTCACAGCCTGATGAAGGTAGGATGCGATGAAGAATTGATGGATAAATATAGCCGGCAGGTCTGGTGCAGCGTGGTGCGTACACAGTAGCTTGGGTTCGGGCTGCTGAGGCCTTCATTACGGAGCACGAAACTGCTCTAGTTTCCCCGACAGTCCCAGGATATTCTCCTAGTCCGTATTTTTAAATCCAGCGAAAACTGTTCACTCCCTGGGCCTCATTTATCAAGCAACACACAAACACTTTTTTGTTTGTTTGCTTGTTGTTGTTTTTTTCATATTACTTTTGTACTGTGAACACACGTGAACCACATATAAACTTAGACTTTGTGTGTGAGGTGCTGCATTTCATTTTTTCCCCCCCAGTCATGACTCCACCTAATCAGAAAATCAGAGATAGATTTTGTTATGCGACCGGCTAAAAAAAAGCTCATCACTTATATTTATAAGGGCACACTGTTTCGCAAAATCTCTCTTAATTTGCCAAATTAGGCTAATGGAGGGCAAATATAATTTAAGAGGCCAAAATGCCGTGAATCCAAGTTTGCATTGGGCTAACTTTTCTGCACAGAGTGATGAGTGTGCGATGAGCCGCCTCTGCAGAGCCCTGCTGATACAACAAGCCGACCTTCAGCACCTTACTGCTGCTTATTAGAGCGGGGGGCTGCGTATCAGCTGCAGGGCCCGGGATTAAAAGGCTTGTGATTAAAAAAACATATTTACAGGGAGAGGCCAGGAGTACGAATGCGTGGAAGGAGGGCAGATTCTTTTTTTTTTTTTTGAGTAAAACTGCAAGATGAATACATTTTAACATTTGACTATGCAGGTGCACCTTCCAAACAGGACGGCTGCTCAGTGAAAATCCAGATAATCCGTTCATTGCTTTTTATTTATTTAATGGTATTTCATTTGTTTGTTTATTCAAGCTTCATATCAAACCGTTTTCATCCAGTCTCCTGGACAGTTGTGTAGATAAAACACTGCTGACTTCTGCAGGTATTTGCTGCCAGGCTTTTTTTTCTTTCTTTCTTTCTTTTGTGGAGCAGAAAGCACTTCTGCTGCTAAAGAGTACGTCTTTGCTCTGCTGAACATGACTAATTATCACTTCTATCTCTGCCACAGAGAAATTTTTTCCTCTGACTTCTGGATAGCATTTCGCACATGTGATTGTGAGTACGTGGGTGTTCTGCTGTGCCTTATGTGGTGTTTCTCAGGCTGGGCAATTATGGTAATGCATGAAAATTGAGATCAAGGGAACAGGCTTCCAGTTTAAGAGTGACTGGCATTTGTCAATACACACACACACACACACTCACACTCACACTCACACTCACACACACAGGTACCAGAGGAGGTTTCTCTAAGACAGCAGGTAAAGCAGTGCTATTCATTTAATTTCCACTTTATAATAAAATACATTTTATTAACCCTCCTGTTATGTTCACATTTTTGAACATCTTTTATGTTTGGGGTCAGTTTGACCCCTGCAGTTTAAACTTCCACAAAATTATTATAACTAAAATTGTTATCAAAGTTTATGTGTCAGGTACTTTATGTTTCTTTGTTGATTACCTAGATAGCCCTTTAAATAAAACATAACTCCCCCCCACCCCCACTTATACATCCAGTATTCCTATTACGCGACAATGGAAAAATATGCAAATCACCATAAAATCTCACTGATTGATCTGAAATTGGAAAGAAATATTAATTTTTGGTGTTTTAATGGCTTTTTATTATTTCTAAGTACAGAGTTTTGTTATTTATAACCAATGCATTACAAAGTGTGAACAGGACATTGAAAACATAGCATCATGTCAATTTCATCTTTACCCAGTAGTGCCCATTACATTAGGAACACTCATTAAATATGAAGCAAAAAAAATGATGTTAATCATTCATTTAGAGACGTTAAACATTGGCTGGGGTCAAATTGACCCCAAACATAATAGGAGGGTTAACATTCTGGAATATTTTTCACACTATT
>OMLB01057891.1:0-34457 GCA_900302555.1 Myripristis jacobus
TGCACTTTGGGGGCGATATTTGCACTTTAGCAACATTTGCACAGAACATTTTGCACATTGCATTTTTACACATTTTGTACCCAGTGTTTATTGACTCTGTTTACTGAATGTTTATAGCAGATTTATTGAACATTTTAAATTTGTAGAAGACAGTGGAGGTAGATTAGGCTCCTAAAATACTGTTTGTGTGTACAGGGCTGCCTATAAGGGGGGGGGAAGGAGAAAACTTTTTGGGGAACAGCTGCAAGGAGGGCCTAACGGGAGAAGGGAAAATACTTGGGGGAAAAAAACATGTTCCCCTGGTACTCCGGTGTCGTGCCCCTGGAACAACCCGGGACCATTGTACTAGTTCTCCATCACCTCCAGGCCAGTGAGCCACCCACCCTACAGCCTCCAGCCGTCCTTGGTTAAACAGTTAAAATTAAGTTCTGTTGGGTTTTCTGCAGTATCATCTATGTGCTATAATATAGTGGTATAAAAGTGTGTGCTGGTGCTTTAGATCAGGGCAACACTGTTTAAGTTGTTTGCATAAACACCTGCCTGTCCTGACCTGTGGCTGCTCCAGCCAAAAGAGTCCCCCAGGGGTTCAAATACCAACATAAACTTTCTGGGAGGGACCAAGAGATGGGATAAGGGGGGTGGGGGTTTGGTAGTTTAGCATACATGTATATTTACTGTAATTATGCTTTTTTTATGTATTTGTTTTGTACATAAAACATTGTAAATATTATTCTGTGTATATTGTCTATGGTAATTCAGTCGTGATATTTTAAGAGCACCTGTTAATGGAAGCATCCAGTTTTGTATACTGGTGACAGAGTATAAAAGGTACCAGTTTCTATCTGTCTGGGTTGCAGTTTAGGTCTCACTGCCTGCCATTCTTCTACTGCTGAAGTTTGTTGTTGTTGTTGACTAAAAAGCACATGGTTTGGCACAGTTTACCATCACCTTGGCATCTCTTTCCACTGCATCATCCCGCCGCCAAATGCTCATTCTGACGCTGTTGAACAAGTCCTGATGAAGGTTTACAAAATGAAACATGAGGTTATGAATGTATCTCTCATGAGCACCACAAACGGTTCAAAGGAAATCGCGGGAGGTCTATTTCTGAATCACAACAGGTTGGTGCAACCATTGCCCTTTTACTGGTTGACCAAAGAGGATATGTGCCACCGTGCTCACTACTGTTGACTTTCTGCAATGTAGCTCTTATATGCTTATATTGTCACTGATACTACACAGTGATGGTCAACATTTCATGCTGCTGCTGCTTTAAACAAGTTGATGATGGCATACAACCTGAAGCACAATTTGCAAAATCTTCCCCCTAATGAGCACGGCATTGACCAGACACTTTCTATATGAGTGAAACAGGACCACAATGACTCATGCATTTTTTATCGCCCCTACACTTCCTTGAATGCCTAGTTCGCAATGCATGTATGCCTGGGTCAACTCTGGGGGGAGGGTTGCTAGGTAGCTGCCTCCCGGGTTTTTCTCCCTTCTGCTTTTGGCAGTGATGCAAGGCTGTTTCCAAACATAAAGCCATCATGTCTTTGTAGCTCTCAACATCTGGGTGAATTTAAGAGGAGACCTAACATAAACATAACAACAATCATGAGGCTTAATTGCTGCAAAAGGTGCAAGGAAATCAATTTGTTAATATTAGAAACTAAATTTAACGTTTACTTTTTGTGCCACAACCCATTGGAGACTCTTCTCAGTGCATCTATTCAAGGAACATGTAGTCAGCTGACGTACATGAGCACGTCTGTCAGGTCCATGGGATGCTGGTATCGTGGATGTCATCTGTATCCCCTTCACATCCCGGCAAGCGGATCTTTACTGCCCGCAGATTACAGCTCAGGCTCTATGATGCATAGTTCAAAGAGCTTTAGGCTTTTCTACCTGACTTCTAATGACGCACTGTCAGCTGCTGTACCATCAACATTACAGGGCTGATTGTGTTTGGCCACCAACAACCAGCCTCTGTGTTGATTTAAGTAATCACGGGCACTTAGAGAAAGGGGGAGTGGGAGCGAGGGGGGAGACCGAGGCTAACAAGTGCCACTGCAGTTGAGTCTGTCTCTCTGAGGTCTGAGTTATCACAACAGTAACCATATCAACAATGGCCACCTATAAGCTTATTAGAAGTGATTAGGGAGCTTAACTGGGCTCACGTCGCATGTGAAGAGATGAAATGGCATACTTGTTTGTAAGGTGGCCCGCAGCCAAAGAGAGAACAAAATGTATTAAATGTTTGACTTCATAAAGACCGGCCTATATACTGAGGAAAATCCACTGTTATTTGACTTGAGGGCAGAAAACTTGTGTGCTGCAGCCACGGCGTAGGTGCTGGGACATCTGTGCCTCTCAGAGCCTGGGAGTGACAGCGTTTCTACTCCCCCAAACAGACACCTGTTGTGTGAAGTGACAGGTGGGCTCTCAGGCCAGAGTCCCCACCTGCTGCTGCTGCAGCTACAGCCTTGAGGCAGATTCACTTCACCACATGGAGTCCCTGACTGTGTGTGCTGTGGAGCACAAAAACAAGACAAAGCCTACCTCTGTACATCATTATTATTACATTTTTGTTTGTAATTATCAACATCCCATTGTTCCTATGTATTTTGTTTTTTGTTTTCCTACTCATTACGTTGTGTGGTATATGTAACTGCTGAGAATATTGTAAACCTGAGTCAAATTCCTTGTATGCATAGGCACACTTGACCATTAAAGTGGACTGTGATTCTTTTACTGAGCTATACTTTAAAAAAATCACCAATATGAAAGTCACTGTGTGTGTAGATGCAGCAAAATCATAAAGTAATTTGGAATATCTGTATGACCAAATTGAGCAAAATACAAGGGATTGTTGCCAGCAGCCGTGATCTGCTATCACTGGCACCTGCATGTTCTGACGCTCAGAGGTTTGGAGGACGAATGTTTTCACTCAGAAAGGCTCACCTGGCCACCTGACACAGAGACCTACACACGTCAGACAGCACGGCAACTGCTAACAGTTGACCTAAGCTCGAATCTTTAAATCCTTGACTGCGCAACCATGTAAGCAAGAGGAGAGGCAGCTGTTACCCAGGCTGCTTGGTACGCTCATGCCAAATACCATGGCACAAAGCACGCAGACACCTCTGCAAGTAATCATCAGACTTGCTCTGCACAGATTCAGAATTTAGCGGACCCAACTCACTCTGCCTCGAGCTACCACGTCACCTGTGGCACACTGGAGTAAACCCCTGCAGACGTCACCTGTCGTGCCCTTTGATATTAATCTCATTTCAGAGGATGGAGCTACTCCCACCGCATTTTAGAGCACACACAGCTGTCTGTCTCACCACCACACGGGCATGTATCTGTCGGTAAACAAGTAGTAACACTAGCTCGTCCCTGCAGAGCTGAATATGAGTCTATAAGTCTAATAGGCCATCAGTTGTTCTTAGTTTGCACGTGAGCCAGTCAGAGTTAACGTGGTGTCACCGGTTGTTAATGAAAACAGAGATTAGAGGGGATCATGGCAGGCAGACTGGTTCAGTGGAGCTGACCGTTGACGGGATGACCTGAGTTACCGTGCGTGAGCCTGACACAACCCAACTCAAGGTCACAGCCAGACAGAATGTAGATTAGCTGCCTCACAGAATGCGCTGGAGATTTTGCCTGAAACCCGTGTGGCCTGCTGGAGGGGGGAATTAGAGCTGAGGGAGAGAAAGTCAGGGATTTGATGATGGGGAAGAAAAAGTGGCATGACAAGCACAGTGGGGAAATATCCAGTGTAAAACTTGGCTGAACATGCAGTAATAGTAGTAGTGGGGAAAGGGGTCAAAGCCTACATTTCATACAAGTAGCCTAATATTATTATGAACAGATAAATAAAGCTTCATTGTTGCTATGAGCAATTCTCCAGTTTCAATGCAGCATGTAAACAATGAGAGGAATATAGTATTCCCTTAGATGAAACATATTAAATATCTATTGTGTCTAATGTCTAAATGACTTTTCCTTCACTTGCAGACTTCAGAGTGCAGGCTTAGAAAGCAGTGGGAAACAGGCACTCACCTGTAGCTCACACCATGCCACCTCCACTGTGGTCTCCGTGTCCAGTCCCTTGTAGACTGTCTTGAAAGACCCCCGCCCAATCTCTATGTTGAATTTGAGATATCGTCCGTCAGGTGAGGTTGCCACCGCTTTGGTCTCCACGTCCTCTTTCTCTTCCTGCTCCCATTTCGTATCAAACTGGATGCGGGACAAGATCTTATGCTGTTTACTCTGAGCGACTTCATTCTCAGAGTCAGAGCTGGCATCATGCGCAGCGGGTCCTGGGACCCAGTTGCCAGCCCGGGGCCCGTCGTCGGTGCCCTGGCTGAAGGGGGGCGTGTTGGAGCTGGTGCCCGGGCTGGAGACAGGGGACTGCGACGGGAGCGACTCGTCCGTTTTCTCGTCCTCCGCTCTGGACTCGGTCAGTGTTACAATATTCTCAGCTGACCAGGACAAGGCTTTGGAGAGGGCGCCGCCATAGAGAGGCGAATCAATGTCCATACTGATTTTGTGCAGCCCGTAAGAGTTCCTCCTTGCGCCCAAGGTGTTCGTCCTCAACACCGATGGGACCCGGGGTAAGCAATCGTCGGTCATATCTACAGAGAGGCCGGGGAAGCTGGGTCCTGCGATTTCAACCTCTGCATGTGACATTGTAGCAGTCTCAATGCCTTTTTAATTCCGAGCCTAAAAAACAATTCAATAATGCCATAAGGACTCCGGAGCACCGTTACGCTCCGTCTTGGACTACTTTTCCGTGATGTCAAAGGATTTAAATCAAATGACGAGCAAGAAACAGACCTATCTACTTGGTCAAAACAGGTGCGTTTTAGCAGGATTCAATGTAGTCTACCAAGTATCTGAGCTTTGGCGCTGATTGTGGTCAAATTAACCCTTAAAAATATTTTGGAAACTAAAGATGCTTCTAAAACATGGAAAAGTAAGAGAAACAGACTTACTCTTTACAGCCTTCGTCTCAAATCATATCACATGAATACACAGCGCAAATCAGCGCATTATTTCTCTCCAATAATAATCCGTGTGTCCCTGTTCTCTCCTCTTTTCAAAGTCCTCAGCCATAACCTCTGGTGGAAGGGTAGATCTGGCCAGATATCAACAGAGGGCTGTGCGTCCTGTGCGCTCCAACTGCGCTTCTCCAACTCCGCCCCTCGCAGCTTAGAAGCGCTTATTTAACCAGGAGAACGACTGCAGTTTCACTTGAGGGGAGATTCTTCAAAATCATTTTTCTTCAATTTGTCGTTGCTTGGATAAACTCCTCAGTTTTTCAAAGTATTATGCGACCCTGAAATAGCTTTTCACTGCGTGGTTGACGAATTTAGAATAAGAGGCTTATCAGTATTACGACCATCTAAAGATAGGAGCATGAAAAATGCTCAATTGTAAGGTTTATGTGTTTAGTTACATCACCACGTCCTCGCAGAATTAGATATTTAATGGCTAAATTTGTGTCGTTGTAGGGCCATGTTACAGGTGGCATTCATGGATGTTTTCTTATATTTCAGTGACTTTTAAAATAGCAACAAAATGCACAATTCATGTTAGATAGCAGGATGAATGTCACTGCGCATGGTTATAGTCACGTATGTAAATTACAGCCGATTGTGTCCCTTCCTCCTGACTGCCTTGTTTTGCAGACGTCATTCCATAGCATTTCTGTGTATTTGGGCACACAGCCGCTTCTCAGAATAGATGAGTCATTTCACTATCTTTTCTCATCCTTGATGTGATTCAGACAAACAGGTCTGGCAGTGTAGCAGATGCGCCTGTAGGGGGAGCCAGAGCGCCCGTAGCCGCAGAAACTGGACACCTTTATCAGCCGAGGCCACGGGCAGCCCCACCTGTCACCCACTGGGTGTTATCAGCAGGCACACAAGCCTCCAGAGCTGCATGAGGCCTGCAGGGACACACCACATGACCGGAGCGGACCATCCAGCAGCCGCCCCGGTTCCTGCTGCTCTCTCGGTCCAGCTGCGGATGCAAACTGTGTCCCAGCATCTCCACCAGCATGCAGGCCGGTGCAGAGAAAAACAAATTCTGTGAATCACTGACGTCGCCCCCTTCCTTGCGTTTCAGTAATGGCTTGTACTGCTGCCCAATTTGTGTGCACGGGTGCAATGCATATACTCACTACACTAGAGGGCGCTGTTACATTAGGATTATCAATCATGCCTCATGCAGCCCCAAAAGTAATTAAGCAATGTGACAACACTTTCTAATACACGGGGTGGACTAAATAGCATAAGCATCTTACATTATAATACAATCCGATACAACAGGATATCCGTGCAATCAGTAAAAACTTTGTGAAGCTGATTATAGAGACTTATTTGACAAAGTAGCATGACTCATTTATGTAGCTCCCTTTGTAACTGTCATTTACAGCAGATTGACAAAATGCCATAATCAAGAAATAAAAAAGGTCACTGGCAATTTAAAGTAACTAAATCATAATTACAAACGCTGATTACTAATTAGCAGAATGTGTCAGCTTTCACAGAGGCCTGACAATGCCTGTTTTTGCAGGTGAGTTTTGCAGGACAACACAAGGCAAAGATCATGAGGACACGTGCGAACTAAACAAACTGCGGGTAAAGCGCTTCCAAACTACAGCCTCAAAAATGACAGTGGAATTGAATCAACACCTGAGTGGTATAGTGCCAACAAAAACAAAACATTTCAAAAGGCATTTTTACTGAATAACAATTAGATTCTATTGTTTCAGGAACTCTTGAAAACAATAAATGAAACAAGGCTAGCAAATTTCTTATTTATTTTCCTACAGGATACCAAAAAGGAGTTTGAATACAGAGAGGATGACAAGAGTGTCACAGCAGGTTCTGTACTATAGGATTACAGCGATCTGTACGAGGTCCAACATTATTACAGTCAGCTAAGCAGAGCCGGGCTGGGAGCCCTGGTCCCTGTGGTATTCCTCTTTTGGAGGCATTTCATATTCCCGATACTCCCAAAATAACTGTCTTGCTGATGTTTTGTTCGGGGGATTTCTTTGGAACGCCTGATGTGATGGTACAAAGGAAATACCCATGAAAGCTGAGCAAAGGTCCACAGCTAAATATACCAAGTAGATATGTTAAAAGGGAAAATAGAAGTAAAACTAGTCATATATACAACAGAGAATGAAGTTACAGCTGGTGGGAAAAGTCTTTCCCCAAGAGAATTCAGATATAATAGTTCTAACTCCCCTGATAGATTTGCTGTGAGTTTAACTGGCAACAAATGCTACGAATAGCAATGGTTACCTTAAACAAAGCGACAACTTCACAAGTTGTGCCACCGCAGCTGCTATTTCCCCAAAGACTTACATACGATATTGGTTCCCTTCCATTGAGAAAAGGCTTTGAACTTGGGTGAACCAAAAGGCAACAACAATTACCAGCATCCACTGGATTGGGCATTGAGGTGCACTTCATGTAGCCTTCAGTGGCTGGCCTTTTAATGCCTTTACAAAGGTATGAGTTCACAGATTTAGGGTTGGATTCCAGTATGATTTCAGAAGAACTTGACCCCCTTCCCGTCATCCATGGTGATGATCTCCGCCTTGCCCTCAGTCTGTAACGCCTGCAACGAGCGCAGCAGCATCCACTCTTCTAGACCATGAAATTCTGCAGAAACAGATTACAAACATTTTTAAAACATGTGCATCTTTGTCGTAAATGATTCAAGAAGGTCAATACTGATTAATGGCAGCACTTTATTGGTATCATACCTTCACCCTCTGTGTCATCGCCATTGGACAACTCATAAAGCGTACACACTGTGTTGACCATCCCGTTTTTGGAAACCTAAAATGATGCACAAACAGAATAATGGTCACTCTTCGAAAAAAAATAACCATCAACATTGTGCATTTATTGGGTATTAAACAGTATAGAATGTAGAAATCACCAACCAAACCAAAGCTCTGCACAAAGTGTGTGTCCTCTCTGTTAGAGCTATCCAATCATGACAAGATGACTCACCCACTGGTATATCAACTTGCCCCATTCCTCCGGCCGTCTCCACATGACTAAACACCGAGACTTGTTTTTGTCCAACCATTCAAGGTTTCCTGCAGTGGGACAACAGAGCAATGGCAAACAAAACACCGGTTTCCAAACACAAAGGGCAAAGCATTCTTCATCTTAGCAGTGCGCAATCATCCAGTCAGAAAATCAATACCTTTTTTCCTCAGCTCCTCAAACACAACTTGAATGGCCTCTAATGACAGTTTTCCTGGAACTCGGTTAAGAACCAACAAAAGGTGGCACATTTAGAGAAGCGCGATCCACATCAACAAGTGTAGGCTCAATGAAAGAGTCGTCATATCGTCTGCGGTGTATATTACATGACCTGAGAAAACACTTGCCTTTACCACACAGCAACAGTGTGAAAACTGTGACTGATGCTGTTCAAAGATCAAACTGACTGTGACTTTGCTTCCTGTACTCTCTTCAAGTTGGATTTCTAAAATCCTCGTGAGAAATCAAGAAAATCTTGTTCCACCCAGACCAGAAGAGAAACCCTACGTTTAAATAACTGGAAATTAAAATTAGCATGGCCTGCTGGGAGTAACTTGTAAGGTGGAATTGTATAATGACCTAAAAACTCGCCCTGCTTGTAACGTGTGTCAATATTATTTTCATGCAGATAAAGGCTTATAATAATTTTACATCCCAATAAGGGAGGTGGCCTGTATGCTGCTCTTATTCAAACAAGCTTAGTAAACATCACTCAAGACGACAGACAAAATAAAATATATATGCCTAAATATTTATTGATCTAATCTTGGATCAAGTTGTAGGATCTGAAACCACAGCTTTGAACAAATCGAAAGCTGATTGAGTGCAATTCAGGATACGTTCTATCTTCTTGTTGTTGAACACGGGGCTCTCCTGGGCCTCCATGACGTCCAGGGTGTAGAGCTTGTGGTGGCGGCAGTAGGACAGCGCCAGGGAGCACCATGCCGCCAGCTGCTTCTGTCTGGTGTCAACATTGGGCTGTAGCCTGTCCACACGCAAAAGGAGGAAAACATCCAGTGGTTTACATCAGGAAACAGCTGACCTGCCACTGCTGACAACAACACCTCTCAGCTCTGTTATCTCCATATATGAGTGAAGAATCTCCTCCTTTTACCTGAAAATATATGACTGATTCTTAAACTATGTTAGTAGCTGAACAGGCAGACCTCCACTGGGGTAAAAAAAAAAAAAAAAAAGCCTCTGATATGTAAATAACCTAGAAACACATCTGCTGTTTTACATTTTCAGCAGCGTTTCACATTTGAATGAATCTCTCAAAGCAGAGGGAAGCAGGTGTAGGTTTTTTTGTTGTTGCTGTTTTTTTACACATAAAACATTTCTTGATTTCTTAGGAGAATCAAATCCACAACCTCAGCACATGAACTGCCTACTAGTACACACCCAGGCCTATCTGTGTGTGTGTGTGTGACTGTGTGTGTGATACATGCGTGTGTTGGGTCGCAGGGAGAATATCTGTATGCTGCAGTGTGGTTCCCTGTAGGTTTCTGTATTTGTATTGGCTGTGAAAACACACTTCCTGCGGGACAATGCAGACTATATCAATGTAAAGCAAGAAGCAGGCCTTAATCTACCATATTAATAACAACCAGTGTTTTTCTTGGCTTTGAATCAGTGCAGCAAAGCATTAAGCGCAGGAAGCCGAGGAATAATTACCCAAACCATAAGTTAGCTGTCGAGCGAGCTAAAGCTAAAGCTAACATGTACACTGGATCGTTTTCTTACTTAAGTGATTAAATTATCCATGATTACATATTTTAAACCGTGCACACCAGCTGGAGCCTTGCTGAACAGGTGAATGTGAAAGGCAAAGGCAGGTAATGTCACACGGACCGAGGAGAGTCAGTGTGTTGAAGCCACTTCCCTAGCACAGCCGCCTCGCCTAGGCTAACTTAGCTAACAGGATGCTAGCGAGCGAATCAAGCCTACAGGTTGATTTTGTGTCCGAGCGGAGCGCCGTGCCCCAAACCGGACGCTTCCTCTGAGGTGTCGCCAAAGTGCAGCCGAGGGGGGGAGAGGTGACTCACGTGAAAAACGGAGGAAAGTTATATTGCCACGGCCACTCAAAACTCATTGCAACTGATCCCGCTGTGTCCCAGCTGACAGCTCCCGGAAACGAGTCCCACCTCCAAAATATTCCGGAAAAAACGTTTCCCAAACCGGCACTTCCGCATGCACTCATAAGACTTTACTTAGCCCTTTAAACAGACAGATGTTGTCAAATATACTTCATGTTCCTGCTTATCTCATTTGACCCTCAGTAAAATATTTCCACGCTTTTTTTTTTTTTTTTTTTTTTTTTTAAAGTATATTGTATATTTAGGATTTTATGAGTTGTATATTCCAGGATGTATTCCCCTGTTAGGGTGTGAAAAGGTGTCAAAATGGTCAATATTTAAATGTCTTATTTGATGGAGGGAGGTGATACATACTTGTTTTTCCTGGTCATTTACATCACACATGCTACGTTTTTAAATTCAGTTTTTAATCATTTCTATCATGACACAAAGTTGTACCGGTCCACTTCTACCAAGCGGATAGCAGCCCCATAAATAGTGACATAGGCCTAAAAACAAAAGTAAGAACATGGTTTTAAAGATTTTTAATTGAAAAAAAAAAAGTTTAAAAACATTTTTTTTTGTAAAAACAAAAGTACTTTTCAATTCTGTTTTTCAGCTGACTGGAAAAGGATGAGGCCTCTCACTTCCTCTCTATTCATTTTTCCCTTCCTCTTCCTCAGTAGAATTATCCCCACTCGCTGACTCTGATTCTCTGTTGATCTTAAAATGAATTCTGCATCTTCATCACTGGAGTCTGAGTCTGCAGGGATCTCGCTGGGATCTTCTCTTGCTCTCCCACTCGCTCTCTGAATCCTTTACTCGCCTTTCTTTTGCTATAAAATGAGCTGTGATGCCCTGCAGGGATACATATGGTTATAGTCATAATAATGTCTGTTTTTATGGTGAACATTGTCATATCTTCCAATTTCAAACCAGTTTTTTCTTCATCAGCATATTAAGACAGTGGTTTTAATTCGTTTTTTTAAATTTGTATTGTTGTTTCATTGAAAATAACCATGATTCATATAATCACATGGCCAGCATGTCCTGCACCACTGATTTATGATTTCAGGCTGAATAATCAGTGACAGATAAGCTGAACCAAAGAGCGTGTCACACTGACCTACATATTGGTGCCAGAGCAGACATTTGAGCATTAACAGCTTGACTGCCTGAAAACCCACAACCCTCAATTCATCTTACTGAAAGCTGTGAAATTGATGTCTTCAGGCTTTTCTTGCAAATATGTAATGCTATATGCATGTAATGTTATATGCATTTTTCTTTATGAATCCAAAAGAATTTGTTTCCCAAGCTGGAAAAAAAGACCCGTTTTTTTAAACAAAGTTATTTTTTATTAAGGGCAAACATTCATTTTCAGCATTTTTTCCAGCATAAATATGCTATCTATTTCTATTTACAGGACAAAAATCTCTTGTAAGATGCACATTTCTTCTCTAAAGCCAGAAACCTCATGACTCCAAAATGTATCACTATAGTTTATCTTTCTATGGTGTAAATATACATAGTTTCTTTAAGAACAGCATGGCTGGGGAGCAAATGACGTCTTAAAATCCAGTGGAAAATAATCTAGAAGTTGTACAAGTAGGCTATGTCAGTGTCTACTTCATAGCAAGTTGTTGGTATTAATATTTCTTTTACAATACATTACATTTCTATATTACAATAAAAGACTTTGCGGGTAAAAGTGAGACTGAAAGGACATATAATATTAGCATACAACCTCAGTTATTGCTGTATATGATGCTGTAACTTAAAATCCCACACATTTAAAAGTCATTAAAATCCTCTAAAATAAAGATGGAAGCATTCATTGATTTTATTATTTTTTTTAAGAGCGCATTAATGCATTTTTCCAGGTCTGACTTGGGTTCTACTGCCCTACAGTCATGTCTGCAAACAAAACATACCAAAAAACAAAAACAAAAACAAAATAAACGCACCTTGCAGAAAGTGACTTCTCAGATTAAGAAAACCGAACGATGAACTTCCGCTGCTTAAGCAACTACATCAGAAGCTCTGAGACGGGAAACCAAACCACATCTGTCCAAGCGGTGCGGCTTGGTTTCCGATCAAACAATACTGCCGAAAATATTTCTAATGTTGTGAGCCTCAAGCGGTGTGAATCTGGACAAAACAGCGCTTAAAATGCTTCAAATATTCTGACACAAATGGTGAGGAGCCCTTCAACTTACAAAGGATTTTTCCACTTATGAAGCTGTTCAAGTGCGTGAAAAGTGTAACTAAGCACTCGTCAAGTAGTTCAAATAATGCAAGGATTTATATTTTTGCGCAGGTTTTGCCCAGGAGACTTGTGACTGCTTTAGCTGGAGAGGAAGATGACTTCATATTCGTTGAGGATGAGCTCCACTATCTGGTTCTGAAACACCATGTGCATCGTGATGTTGGCCGACTCCGTCTCCGGTCGCAGCAGCGTCGGGCCGAACACGATCGCCACGTTCTGCACGCTCATACGGTTTTCATCTCCGTGTCTGATGACGCTGTCCACAGAGAAACACAACAACCACGTGAGCGGTCAAAATTTGCCTCGTTTTTCAGTTTCAGCTTTCACATCACCTTTGAATTATCCATTTCAAGATCTCAAACTATGACACGGGAAAAAAAAAAAAGAGGCAGAAATTACAACTGAATGACAGTTATGAGGAGGAAAAAAGGTCAAGCATACTTGCGTAAATGCCCAAACAGGAGCTGCATGGTATCGTGATTTGGTGCAGGGAGTGACCTGACTAGATCACACATGAAAGACACTTTTGTGTGGTGATCCACAGTTCCTACAACAAGCAGACAACCATATATTTTCAGTCAGCACCATGAAAGTGCCAGAAATACTTCCACATTAAGGTCTATCTCTGTATACCACGGGCATAACTGGGTTAATAATAAGTTTAATGTACATATTTGTTATATTTATGAACAATGGCTGTATTAAACTTAGTCCCTCACTATTATGTGGTGCTGAAAATCATAAAAGGAGTGACACAGTCTGTTCATATTAGCTGGACAACAAAACCTTCTGTTGTAGGGACTTGAGGGATTTGAGAAGAATCAATACTAATGTTTTTATTATACAAAATACTGTCAAAACGTTATCCCTCACTCTGTAGCAGTGTTATTCTAATGTCACCTGTGTGTCAAAATATGGAAACGGTTAAGGGTGACGTCAGGCTTACAGGACTGTAAATCAAAATGTGAGCACATGATCACAAAGATAAATTTATGATTAAAGCAAGGTATTTTGTACAGTTCTCCTTGAATTTGAAAAGATTAATTTGTTGGGCTGCTTTGTTTTCTACCTGAAGGCTACTGAGGTCTGTATAATTTTGCTGTTACAGGCACCCACTGACAAAACGCTGGTAAGGTGACTGGTAAATGTGCTTACTGATGGCTTTGATGAAACCGTTAAAATGGCTGTAGGGGAAAAGCGGCTCGGGAAGCTCTCTGAAAAACAGCTTCAGGGCTCCGGTGATGACATGAATGTCCTCCCACTGGCCGTCCTCCAGGTCCAGCTCCTCTGCTCAACACAACAGGAACACAGCCCGTTAGAGCACAGAAGGGGGCGCTGCTGTACACAGTGAGACACGGCAAAGGACTCTGCCTTGCAAAACACAACTTCCACTTTCCTCCAAGGGTGTGAATTCAGTCATATACTCACAACATTACCTGTGAAATAGTCATCAGATTTCATTCAAAGGTTTGCAAAATGTGAGAAATCTTATGCAGGCCTACCGTGATCGGCCTTGAAGCGTAGTTTCTGAATGACCGCTAGGTTCCCGCTGACTCTGTAGATTCCATCAATGTCTAAACCTGTGAACCGACACATGAGCACCAGTCGGTGAGCGGCTCCTCAGCGGCTTCAGACTGATTCAGACAATACTGAAATCAAGATGCTTTACCTCTCTTTTCCACCGCTCTGATACACTTCTCCACAAATCTGGGGACTGTGGTCTTCTCCTGCGCACACAGCGTGGCCAGATGGCACCCAAAGACATTTTCTGCATTGAAGTAGAACACAGGATGGTAGTATGCAACAGACAGTCTGTCAAAAAAAAGTCCTGTAGAGGTCATTTATCTCCCTGGATCAAATAAGATCAAGATCCCTGTGCGGTAGTTGCAACAGCAAACAACAACAGGATACAGGCAAGATGAAAATAAAGATAGCAAACAAGAGACAGAGAGATAAGTAGTATAGATGAAAAAGTTAAAAGTATGGATTAAGGGCATTATTTGAGCATGCACACCACAGCAGGACTTAAGAAAATAATGAATGTAAAAAATGTACATTAAACAAAGTATTAAACATATCAAAATATGTGATATAAGCAGTGTGAAATTACTGGAAAATAAAATTTTAAAATCCATAAACATATAAAGCATAGAAAAATAGTAAGAAAATACATAAGCAAGGATTCAGTAAATATACATGATGTGCAATACGTGTTTTGTATTCACACTTACACAATGATAGAATGCATACTGACTGTGCAGAAAGAGAGTAGGAGTGTAAATGTGCTCAAATGTGTGTATAGTTGCAAATTTATACCTAAAATAATTGTAATTGGAAGTTGTTTGGCTCAGTCAGGGAGGGTGAAACATCAGGATTTCACACCAAACTTTCATCTCTGTGCTTTTACCATTAAGTTTCACTGAAATCAGCCACAGCTCAGAAAGCAAAATGTCCTTATTTGAAAGGGAGCAGGGACTTGGGCGTACCTCGGATGTAGCCTTTCTCCTTGACCGACTGCAGCGTGGGGCGTTTCAGGAGGAACTTCATCAGCTTGGTTCGAACCCTCTTCTGCTCTGTTTCTCCTGCATTGCTGGAGGAGCTGTGGACACTGGGCCTGGAGGCTGGGAGAGGGGGCGTATTTTGTTTTAATGAACACTTCTTACAATATCAAAAAAAACATTTACATGTTCCTACAGTTCAAACCTATTCCACCAATGACAATGTTCAACCTAAAACTCTTCATCAAACAGCCGTTATGAGACGTCTATAATGGACTTGAAGCTGGCTCTCAACTGCTCAAACATATTTAACTGGGTTGCAACATAAATAAATCACACATCATCTGTGGGCACAAGTCAGGTAAATGTACATGACCTGTTTGTTCCATTTACCTCTCCTCTTGTCAATGATTGTCCCAGACCGCTCCTCTCGCTCTGTGATAGAGGAGCTCTCGCTATAGTCCCCATCCTCCTCTGAGGGATGGTCCTGGTACTCCTGGCACCAATGAATAAGCACAGACATACGTGCAAAACGATTCAGAAAAATGGGAGTGTGAAATAACGCATTGCACAATATCGTTTTGATTGTTTAGTCAATCACAGAAGAGTATTTAATGTCAACTCAACAGCCTTTATGTAACTGACAATAAATCCATTCCTCTTTTTTTCAAAAACGAATCTTAAATTTGGCCTGAACCTGAACACTATCAAGCACGGGTTATTATTAAGGAAGTCTTGACCACTGAGAGAAATGTCACTTGTGACCAATGGGAAATGAAAGCACTTACAAGTTGCCGTATGGTGTCCACTAACACTTTGTGCCAGTCATTGATGATACTGTCTGTGTCGTACTGTATCAGAAACTCAACACCATTCTTGCTTTTTAACTGTGGGAGATGAAATAACACATTGAGGACAGGATAAACTCACAATAACTCACAATAATCATTTATTATTAGATGGAAATGCATGAGAAAATTGTTTGTTATCTGGGAAGCACAATAATTACACCTTACTTCCCACTGCAGCCGCCAATAATAAAACATGCATATGTATTAGATGCTTTGAATAAACGTGTTCACCATATGATGTGCTTTGCATTATGTTCCACAACAACAAATGAACACACCTCTAAAACGTTCTTTTTGCTGGATTTGTCTCTGGACGCCCAGCTAATCACTGCCCCCCGCAGGTCCACGGTGACCTCCGGAACGATCTGATTGGTCTTGTTCTGCGCGAAGAAAAATACAGCTGCTGGTGAAACTGACGGCGCCGCATTCCAAGAAATGAGACGCTCAAACAAAGCTCTGAGTGTCCCTGAGTGTTCATAACCCGAGGGCTTGTCTGTGCTGTCACTCGTCATCGCGGTGCCACGACATCCTGCACGCAGCTGACCGTCTGACGTTTCATTTCCTCTATCAGGCTGATATGGCACATGGCACCACACTGGAGACTATATGAATCAGTTTTCCAGACAGTGTCTAGTCACTTAAAATCACTTAAAGGGGAGTCAAAGGCTAATTGTGTGTTTTTACCCCCGGCTCTTGTTATAACCCTGCCCTCCCGCAGAAATGTACAGAATGCACCGTGAGCAGGAATGCAGAATCTCCAGTGAGAAACTCATATTCAACTGTGATGTCAGTATGTTATCGTTTCAGGGTGAGCGCTTCTCAAATCCCTCCATGCGTAAATGTGAGTGCATCTACACTGCAGAGAATCTCCATGTTACATCTTGTTTTTCTTACAGCAAGAAAAAAATCTGCCAGTGGGATGACATAACCAACTTGCTACCAATGCGGTTTCACTGTTTCAGGATGTTTTTTTTCCCCTTCTTCTTCTTCTTTTTGGGGGAACAAGTATAAATATGTTGAAACAAGACAGAATAAGGAAGATGAGCCCACTAGCCCACTCAAGAAAATGACGCTTGATTCCAAAAAATTCTGGAAACAAGATGATTAGCATCAGAAACAAGTGGGATTATCTCATCCCGCTGGCAGGTTTTTTTTTCACTTGTTTTTGGAGAAACAAGATTGTAAGACAGAATATGCAACTGATTGACTTGTAAAGATGATAAGAGATTTTTTTTGCAGTGTGTTATTTCTGAGTGCAGCTTATACCGAGGCTCCCGTCGCTGTCGACTTCGGGTCTTTGTGGAACGTCAGCACTCCTCCGTGGAGAACCGTCCACGACTGGACCCAGTTTTTCCTGAGGAGGAGCAGAATCAGTATCGCGAGGCAACAAAGCATCGGGGAGAGTAAACAGGTGGTGGGGATGACACATGACACCATGAACACACACACACACACACACACACACACACACGAAAGAGAGTGAGAGAATATAGTCTGCTGCTCGAAGGTAAATGGAGTTTCACATTACCTCACTTTCTTGCCGTTCTCAGACACTTTTGTTTTGTTGAGAATTCCAGCTTTTTCTAAGTTCTGCACCTGAAAATGCAACACATCATAAATATTTCATTTGAGTTTTACAGATTATTGGTTAAGATTATCAATAAAGTTGAGATCTCTGGAGTACATGATGATATGAAGGACACACAATTCTGGCTGCAATGTTGAATACAAACTTCACTGACACCATTATGAGTGAGGGGACCGCAGTGAATAACATTACATAACAACACTCTAATGATATCGGTGGCAACCAAACTTCTCCACTACACTATGTGCACAATTATTATTTCCATGTATGCCTCATTTATTAAAATTATATTCAGTATTTGATGAATTGTGACAGTAAAAGTTGCACTGTGTTGTCACTATAACTCAGTTACAGTGCTTAGATGTACTATATATCAATGCAACTAGGAACATTTGAATGTAGGCAAATACACAGAATCTTCTTCTCTCTGTAGGTCTTTTATAATGAACTGGGACAACATGGTGAACATGTAGGTTTACCAGGCTGACAGTTTGGTGGTAACATGAACCCCAACAGTAAAATCTCTCCATCAGCACGTGGCAAACAGGATGATTTCAGTGAACACTGCACTTCAAACAGTCAAACAAGATGCAGGGGATGAAACACACACGTTCCAGTGCAACAAATGCTCCTTGAATGAACTGGTATTATACCTCTGGCCCATCATAGATAGACACTGCTATCTATGCATCAAGCTCAGATGAGTGCTTAACCTAACAACCCACGTTGTAGCGTAGCCACTGCGAGGTCAGATAATAGGGGCTTCTCCAGGGCCGAAACCCAAAAGCCTTCAGAGGGAGACACAGAACACCATTCAGACAGGGGGCGGGTCAGAGAACTCTAGGGCAAACTTCACAGATGACTGGGAACAGAGTTGCCTTTTTTTTGTTTGTTTTGTTTTTTGTTTTCAGCCTGCAGCTAATCTGGTGTAATCAGTATCAGCAGACTGGACAGGCAGGCCACTCACGTGATGCTGCGTCTCCGGGGAGTTTCCTGCACTGGAGCTGTCGCTGCCGTAGTCTGATGCATTCCTTCTGTGAGTTGGAACGAACCTCTGAACCGTGGGGGGAGAGGAAGAGAGCAAAATTTTAGGATGCGCAGTGTCATGCTCGGTGAGCGTGAGACAGCAACATCAAGTTGATAGGAGTCATTTGCATAATGAGCAGGTCGTGTCAAGGTTTCTGCCTTTTGCAGCTGAATTAGCAGTACACTGTGCACTATAAATATCTGTTAGTGTAGTTGCTCATGACAAAGAAGACCTTAATACTGAAGGAAATGGGACAGGTCTCCCCGGTTCGCCACATCACCTATTAAAATCTGGGTGGAAGAGCTGAGCAAAAACCCAGTCCTTCCCCCAACAACTATAACTGGAGTGCCCTTGAGCAAGGTGCCGTTATGTCTGAGCTGCCTGGTGGGAAAAAGTACAGAACTTTATTTGTGTTCATCAACTCCCAGGTGTGTTTGTGGGTGTGTGTGCATGTGTGTGTGTGTACGTGTGTGTGCATGCCCTTGGGCCTTTGCTGTAAATAAGGCTGTGCTCTGAGTCAATTTGCCTTGCGAAATAAGGGTTAAAATAAGCTGGGAGTGTCAGGTGTTTCAGACTCACCCTCACTACTTCTGCCTGACTGAGGCTTTCTGTTTAGGCCAGCTGGCACTCCCTGTGTGTATGTGTATGTGTATGTGTGTGTGTATGTGTGTGTGTGTGGTACAGCATGTACATGCAGGTCTGCTAATGCATGGCTCTGTGTGAGTGTGTGCATGTGTCTCAATGCCCACCCCATCCTCCTGGACTGAGCTGAGCTGTGCCGGTCCCATGGTGTGTCTCCAGTCCTTGAAGACTGACACACCGTCCACACCGTTCCCAACCTTGAGGTGGCCTGGACCGACAGGAACCTGGAGGAACCAAAACGGAAGAATGAATACTTTCATTTTACTTTACAGTGAAAGTCAATGAGTCGATTAAGAACGTGGAGTTGAAAGTCTCTTTTTTGTGTTTGTTTTTTTGTCGTTACCAGGTACAGCAATATACCAATAACACATCACACTCTCTTAAAAATGCACTGGGAATACACTGAGTTGATTCGTTGTACTGAAAGGCTGAGAAATTATGAGTCAAGTACAGCCCTAACGCAAACAGCTATAATCACAGAAAACACACAGAACACCAAGACTTATTTTCACTATGCCTGTTATTTTAATCAAAAAATATACGAGCAAATCTGAAAATGATGCTGTGTATATTTATCAGGGTTCAGTCTGGGAGTCTGGGATCTGATCAGAAAACCAATAAAAACCTGTGTTATCTGAAAGAAAGAGGAAAAACTCGGCCCTGATTAAGTGTCTGTTGCAGTGTGATGTGCAGATATTTCATGGTAATCCAATAAATTCATCAGCAGAGCGGAGCTTCACCTCAGGCAGGTTCCACTGGGACTTGGAGCCGTCTCTCAGGTAGTAGTAGGTCTGCCCTCGATCATCCAGCGATTTGATCCACTATTACACAACACAAATTCCCTCTTAAAACATTAAACATAACAGATTAAAAAAAGCAAATGTCTATATACTGTAAAGCAAACAAACTCCAGTAGTAGTAGTAGTATCCTTCAAAGTGTTGTCACAGGTACATTATTGTTGATCTCCTAAAATGTGAGGGTTAGAAAGGAGTTCATTCTTTACACTGAATTTTAGACATTAACACAGCCTTTAAGGACGAGTTGGATTAAGACCACTTATTCTTCAAAAGAGAACAAAGGGCCCAGAAAGTTAAAAAAAAAAAAAAAAAAAGGCACCTATCTGAAAGCAGAACACTTTTCAGATGTTAGAAACTGTACTTAAAGGAAAAATCCAACCCTTGGGCAAATTTACAAAGTTACTGTAAATTCTGTGATGTTCAGTGCATTCCAGGGGTCATTTTGTAAGTAAGTGTTGTAATTCACTTTTTTCTTACGCCCATTCTCTGCCGACCTACTTCATTTATTTCTACTTCAGTCAGTGATTGCCTGCATTTCCCAGAAAGCCAATCAAAGTTCATGTGCCTGAACTTGTTGAATCCTGGTTGAAGTTGGGCGTCAAACAGTAACACTAACAGCGATAGCAACAGCATGAGAAGAGCAAGAGAGTGAGCTTTCCAGTCAGGAAAAAGTGTTAGTCACATCCCTTTCATAAACCGAGGCTGCATTGCACTCTGGTCTATTGAGGCTGCTGTCTGCTGAAACTGGTGCCTCTCCCTCTGTTTCTGTGATGGATTTCTCCTTGGATGACCTCTGAACATTGGCACCAAACAGAGAATCTATAAAGAAGGACTTGCTCTTTGATTTTGAGGGACTGGCAGCACTGATGTTTACTGTTGATGTTTTTTTTCTGCAATTAAAGTGCATTGTAACTGCCTTGGAAACAGCTCAGTATAATGTCAAAGTTATCCATAGTTAACAACAACAACAACAAAAAAATCCAAGACCAAACAACAAAAACGGTGCCAGAAATGAAAGATACTTTGCCAGTAGCTGATTTAAGCATTTGAAAGACCTTTTTAAAACTGTATTTAAGAACCTCTGAGTGCTGGGGATTAGGTTTCGCAACACCGCACCCTTTCATCTCCCCTCATGTTACCCGCTGCCCTTGTTGGCTGAGCCTTGTAGCTACCTGCTCTTGGGAGTGTTCGCTAGTGAAGATCCAGGTGCCATCGGGGTCCACCGTGAGGTTCCAGCCAGACGGGCTACTGCGGTCCAGGTTAGCCCTGGGGATGATGGCCCGGTTGACGTGGCTGAAGGTGTACTTTGGGAGAGTGGGAGGGGCCACAAGGGCGGGCTCCTCCTGGAAATCAGGTGGGTCAGTGGCCAGATAGTCCTCTGACGGGTAGTCCTCTTGAGGCAGAGGAGGCTGGGGATGTATACATAAAGAGAAAAATGACACATACATGCATAGAAGCACACACAAGCAAGAAGACACTGTCTGCACTGTACCACAGAATAATGGACAGGACACGAGCGTGCTAACTCTCATTAAGGGATTTCAGTCACATCATACATTTCTAATCAGGGTTCCCACTGTGGCCCTGATGTTAAATTACATCACTTCTCTATGACTTTCAAACTAAGGCGGACTGCTTCCATGACCTAAAAATCCTGTTCTTTGCTGGCTTGTTAAAGTTGTTTTTCAACTCAGAAAAGTTGGGAGAAGATAAGAAGTCTGGTTCCCACTGCAGTTTTATACTTTGTTGGAGAGGAAAAACAGCGGAAAACCAGCATGTAATGTGATGATGGTGTGACACTATTTGGAAAATGAATGTAGGTATGTTCCTGCGAAATGAACCACTTGATTCTCAGATTCCATGACTGTCTGGTATATTCCATGGATATTGCAGAAAGAAATTCCACAACTGGTCATAACCCCGTCTAATCTTTTTAACTAATTCAAAACGAGGTCAAGTGTCTTGCTTCTTTTGAACTTGGGGACATGCTGTGGGGGACATTCTGTGAGCTCCTCCTGCCTAATGGAAATGAGTCCTGTCTGCTATGTAGGTGCAGGAGATTTAATTCCATTAAAAGCACACTGTATTTACAGCTTTCCCCTGGGTGAAGCTAAAACAGGAGACAGAGAGTGGCTAAGTGGAGCAGCCCTTACCGGCCCATCCTCCTGGAGCCTGTGCGCACCCAAAGGCTCCATCAGAGGGGGGTAGGGGCTCAGCGGCTCTGGGGGCTGCCAAGACGTCTGCCCAGACATCCGGTTATAGAAGTAGAGGCGACCGCTGACCTCATCCACCAACTGCTCCCAGTCAGAGGTCCACGCAGGGGGGGAGGCGGTGGATGGAGACAGGGCAGGGGACTGTGAAGGTGAGGGGGAACAAGGCTCTTCTGCAGGAAGTGCCTCAGGGTCCATAGGGGAGTCGAGGAAGGGGTTGTCCCAGGTGGTGCGCCCCGTGGCGGGGTGGTAGTAATACTCCTGCCCACTTTCCTGATCAACATGCACCTCCCATCCCTCTGGGTCCAGGTATGAAGGAGAGCAGGACGAGGCGGCTGAGGGGGGAGACTCGGAGATGCTTTGACGAAGCTCTGCTACATTGACGTACACAGCAGATTTGAGGCTTTCATTCTCCACCTGTGGAATGCCAACAACGCACATGTGAGGCACATGTCAAACACCAAAGACATCTACAGCCTCACCTACAAGCACTTCAATTACTGTCCGTGCAGTGTGTGTGCTACTATAAACAAAGACGTTGTGAGGGGGAGAAAAAGTTTGCAGATCGAAGTTATGTATTTCACCTGCCACTTCTGGGTATTTGAAATAGTGTTGCATGTCAACAATGAGCTCTACAGCCCACTGTTCTTACTATAGCTCTCAGTTTGTCAGCCTTCCGGATCAAAATGAGCACAGGAAGTAGCCAACAGCTAAATAACAAAAACCACAGAAACATGCCTCCTACAACAACGATCAGTCAGTAGTAATTTTTGTCTCTATCACCAATGCAGAGACATCCACAGAAAACTTTTGCCTGTGGCACTGCACAGCCAAAATCATGAGTGTAAAAGTGTCATCGGTCACAACTGTCTCAATTGACGCCTGGTAAAAAATAGAGAGAGCCTTTTGCTTATCTCTCGTGTGGTTTGGTATTATCACTGTGATGGGTGCCAGATACAAAAAAGATAAACTACCGTTCAAGTGAAACACAGGAATAGCAAGTGACCACAAGAGAAATGCACAAGAGTCTGAACTAGGCTAAACATCACCAGCATCACCACTGTGTACTGCCCTGCTGCAAACAGTGTGCTAGATACATCACAGCAACTCTGTCCTATTATGGACAACACTCTTCTCAGTGTGCCTACTTTATTATCCCGTGCAGATAATGGCCTCAAGTAAAACTAAATCCAATATGAGTTTCTTTTTCATTTTTCTCTTATTGAGGGCAACTCTTGAAACTTCCAAGTCATGCTACATTCATGAAACTAGCTCCACATGCTTTAACTTGCCCCACGGTAGGCACACTATTATGCAAAGAGAGTCCATCATCACAACTAATTTGGTTAAAGAATGCCAATGAGAGTGAAACTGAGTGAAATGAATGGCTGCCTTTGTCCTCCACCGTCCTGAAACTCTGAAGCAGCGGCTATCGTCACAGTCATGGCTCCGCACTTGAAATGACCCCTGCCAAAATAAAAAATCAACAATCTCATCATGTCATTTCCCTCTCACCTGTGTCGTGGTGAGGCGATTCCTCCTCACTTTCATGGTCCCGGGATAGACCGGCTTGCAGAGCCCTGCGTATGCTGTCATGATGGCACAGATACAGACACTGCTGCCTCTTTCACACTAGCCTCTAAACTACCTCTTATTC
Source organism: Myripristis jacobus (assembly GCA_900302555.1). Taxonomy (NCBI): domain Eukaryota; kingdom Metazoa; phylum Chordata; class Actinopteri; order Holocentriformes; family Holocentridae; genus Myripristis; species Myripristis jacobus. The sequence goes on from OMLB01057891.1 coordinate 23,700, forward strand.
TCTACACCTCCCCCATAGTCTATATTTACCAGGGCTTCAATCATGTGTCTGTCTGTGCTACATCTGGACATCACTACGCGGTGCTATACAGGAGAAATAACTTAGATCACCTCAGTGGCTGAGAAGCTTTCAAGATATAAGTTGTAAGTTAACTGGTCAATGTGAGTCAAACTTCCTACAATACAACTAATTAAGTCCATTTCTTTCTGGTCAACTTAACAATCAACTGCATTTTCTCATTATTCATGGTGTTAATTTGATGCATGGTTCATTATTGATCTCAGGACAACAATGTGGCAATCAATATACACAACCAGACAACTGACCCCAAAATAGATTGATTGTAAACAACAATACACCATGACTAGACCGAGACAGAGGAAATGAGAGAGTTGCATCATTGATCTCTGAGCTTGCTACAGTGGCATGCCCTGAACGTTTGGAAAGACATCAAGCCCCAAGGAACACAGCAAGCTAAAAAAAAAAAAAAATCACACATGCCATCAATGGAAAACTGCACAATGTAGGCAAATATGTAAATGTCACAAAACACTGATGCAGAGAAGCATGTTGGACTGTCACATCTCGGCTTTGAAGGGAAATATTTGCTGACCAACATCCTATGAGGCATCCCAATGCAGAGGTGGCAAAAGTACACACATTCTTTACTCAAGTACAAGTACAGACACCTGTGTAAAAAAGACTGGTAAAAGTAGAAGTGCTTCTTCAGCTTCTTTACTCAAGTAAAATATACTCAGTGTACTAAGTACAATGTCAATGTACTATGTGCAAAAGTACTCAAAGTACAATAAAACTAAAAAGTAACCCTTTGGAGGACATTTCGACACCCCTTTTTCAACAACTGGCTGTTTCTCTGAATCTACTCCACCGGCAATGTTGGCTGGTTCACTTCCATCCATGGTACTGCCAGTTCTCCCTGTCACAGACATCAAACTCACTAGACGTCTTTCCTCTCCGGCTGAGTCTCCATATCTTGTCTGTTTCGTCTTGTTACATCTGTCGTGTGTGATATGCACAGATGTATACGCCGAGAGACGGTCTTTTCTATTTTTGCCCCATGCCCTTTGCTTGATATGGGTCTTGATGTTGGGAAGGCATGCAAAACAAAAACAATCAATAACTCCCTTAAAATGCAATTAAAACTAAAGAAACAAGCCTGTTTTGAAAATGTAAGGGTATAAAGTACAGATATTTGTGTTAAAATGCAGGGACTAAAAGTAAAAAGTTGTCAGAAAAATAAATATGAGCACAAAATAATAACACAGTGAACAGGCCTACCAATGCCATGACTGTTATGTAATGCTCACTGCCATGTACAAGTTTAATCACTCCTCCATTTTGAAGGAGCTCCAGGTTCGACATCTAACATCACAAGTGTAGTTCTCTGGTCTATCCCTCTGATTTAGAGAGTTGTTCATGCTCAGTAGAGATGGGAAAACACAGCTGGAGCAGATGTGAATGTCAAAACACAGCGGTTCATTGGTACAAGGTGACAAACACACCGAAACCCATTACAGCTTCGGATGAACACCGAGCCTCTCTCTGCTGCTGACAGATGAGAACTGCAGTTTGTAACCAAGACTAACTTTACATTCTTTTATTCAGACCGACACCAGCGCATGTTTAACATTATTTAAAGGGGTTCTGAATATGCGACATGAGCCACTGCGTACGAACCAAAAATTTAAAGCGTCAAAACTGGAATAGTGAGGCTTTCATGCAACAGCAGCGCAGCTCTGTCAGTTTCACCATCTGCTGAGCTTGTTGATGCATCACAGGAAAAGAGACAAGCGCAGAAGTGACATTTGGGTAAGGCTGCACAAAGCAGGAAGCCAGTTATCAAAACATATAGGCTGCCCGTAAAGAATGGAAACTCATTACCTAGCCATAAAAACAGCTAATCAGTGTGAAGGTAACACTTCAGGTGATAAATCCTCAATGCACATTCGTATTTGTTGTTACCGTAGCGTTACAGTTTGAGGTTAGACCTACCTGAGGCGCCACAGGCAGAGACAAGCCGCTCTTGGCCCGGTGACTCGGCCATACGCTGGCATACATGTCCACCATATTTAAACTATCGCACCAAGTAGAGCCATTCTAACCGCACAACATCGGATACAGAAATATACTGCTCACACACACAACCACATTCAATCAAACTGGGATGAGAGGGGCAAGCACACACATCCTTTAACACATGAACACGCCCTCGTGCACACATCCTCCTCTCACGGCAGCTGTCACAGTTGCAACCCAAATAGAAAGGAGAACTATGCACTCTGTTACAATAACAGGGGGAAGCGGCTGTGTGAGGAGAGGGTAAGATGTTTGTGTGTGTGTGTGTGCTTGTGCGCCTCCATGTCTGTGAACAGGAGATGGAGGCAGAGTGTAAGTGCCAGTATTTGCTAAGAGAGAAATAGAGAAGGACAGAGTGAAAACTAGACAGAGAGAGACAAGTGTTAGACAGAGGGAGTGAAACAGAGTTCACGAGTCGCTTCAGTCTGTTTCCTGCCCACGTTGCCAAATGATGACAAAGGAAATGTCAGCTTGGAAACAAGTCTTTAAAAGAGTCCATTTCGTTTCTGTCATGGGTAAACTCAATTAACTGGCAAGGAAACGAAACGGAAAAAAAGCAATAAAAAAAACAGCTTCCGGTTTTGTCTATTTCCCCTTGCTAGAACATCCACATGCAGTGGCTACTGTAATTTGTTTGGTTGTGTTATTCCACATTTACAGTATGCCCCTGTTTGGTAAAACACAAAACAATAAACAGTTAACCCTGTATTAATAGGTCACTCAGCAATTATGAAAAAGGGAACTGATTATTTCCCACAATGTTTTGTGGGAACTCCTCACAGGCTACTACTTTAATCCCACATCAGATGAATTTCAAGTTCATGACAGCGAATGCCTGAAACAGGAAGTTTGTGTTTCAATCAACGCTTCCTCCCAAATCTGAAAGTGTTGGCCCTTCTGCATAGGCCATACAGTGCAATCTGGAGGGTTTCGGGTTACTAAACACTCCTGTGCTCATCTCCACTCCACTATTGGTTTTTGAGGCAAGTGGGTGACTCCTACATGAGTAGTGCTGACATCTACTGCCTTCCAAGTTCAAGTGTGTATCCTGACTGGGGTGGCTAACCTCTGTAGTTCCTGGAACATCCAAAACATTTTCCCTGACTATCAGGCACCTGAGCAGAGGTTGTTTGTTATTCAAATGTGCCTGAGAAAGGCCTCGGATACATTACATTATGTAGGGATTAAGATATACATCCATGTCTGGTGAAATGGGATCTCCCTTAAACATTACAGATCAGCTGTGTTATGTTGTTATGAGGAAATTCTTAGCTTGTTTTATATGCAAGATACAAATTGCTATGCTATTAGCTCCAGCATCCCAAAATTCAACAAATGGAAAGAAATCCTAAGTGTTAAACAAATTTAACAGGCATGCGTTGGGGCGGTAATCCTTAAGTGCAGATGATTCTGCCTTCAGCAAATGCATGAAGCAGCAATCTACTTGATTACTTAACCACATTAGCAAACGTCCATTCACACAATGGACTAGCAAATTGGGGCCCAAATCACGCCACAAAACACACAGTTGAGCTATTGAATCAGTCTGGCTCCACCCCGCTCTTACATCACACTCCTCATGGCCCAGAATCCTGGATTACCGGAGAGATGCCCGATGCTGAATTCCACTTTTTAACACATGTAAGGCCTGATCATATCTTTATGTTTACAACTATGGCTGAGCACAACACCAGCTCTGATATTATCAGCTCATGATGACAGATTTCTCCCACTCTTACTTTGTGGCTGAGGTGTATTTCTGTGTGGGACGGGGGAAGCACTAAAGTACCAGCTGTGGCAGTATCTTCAGAAGCAACTGTACTATGAGTTGTTCAAAGTGAAAAGCCCCAGCATCCATTGAGAAGCCCCCCCCCCAAAGAAAAATACACAGCCAAATTCACCATGTGCAGAGACAAATACATGTAAACATCCAGCATGATGCCAATAAACTGAGTAACAATGGTCTGAAACTCATGTGACTTCAATATGATTTGGATTTTGGCAACCTGCTGTAGTATACACACTGTACTACTAATACATGCACTGAATGATAACGTCACCACAGCAAATCCAAGATACTGCACCAAAACACCTGCTGGGAGTTTAAAAAAACATTACTGAAACAACAACACAAAATATTTTGCCTTGCTATTCTGACAGTATGACTCCTGCAACTTGTGTCACGTATCACTTTAGACTCAATAAACATTGATCATTAGTGCTGGCAGTCAATAGGACCCCTTAGGAGATTAACACAGAGTGTAAGCCCCCAAAAATGCTGACTTTCAACTTTCCTTTGTCTTGTCTTGATTGGTATGTTGAACCTAATCCCTGCTACACTATCCTGCATCAGTGCTCTCACGTTCAAACATAATTCTGAGGGCCAGTTTTAGGCCGAGAATTTTCTCCACTGTCATATTTTAAAGTATAAATGAGGTGCATCCTCCGTCAACAACTCTAATACAAAGTGTACACAAGTGTTGAGCTACACACAGGCTTATTTTGCAAACGCTCAAACTGTGACAGAATGTACCAGCAAGAACTCCCTCTTGCAAGCCAGCTGGCTAAGTGGCAACAAAACATCCCCAATCACAGCAGCCCCAGCAATGAGAGCCAGAGTGGTGAGGATAGCCCTTTTTAAACAGAGATCCAGTAATAGAAAACCTATCATTATGCAGGCTTTATTTTTCTACGCTAAACAGAACAAAGCTGGCATAATAATGCTGCCCCTCAGTATGAGAAGCAGAGGCATGATGAGTGCCTTTACACACACACACACACACACACACACACACACACACACACACACACATCAGTTTAGTTGTGTGACTACACTCTCACACTACCTGTCGGAGCAGTTTCCTGGCATTTGATTTTGCCTGCTCCACTGAGCTGCAGGACTTGCTGTGCTCCTGCGGGTGAGCACTAAGGTTCCCCCAGTGCCCTTCCTAAATCATGATATGGAAGAACAGACACAGTCAGACGATCAGTGTAACATGCCAAACATACAGAGGGAGAGGGGCAGAGATATGCACCTGAGGTCAAAAAGTATGGTCAACATTTCTTTTTGTTGCCTAAGATCAATGAGACAATGGACCTCCTACAGCAGTTATCTGGGCTTTGATTGATAAAGCTCCACAGGTCAGGCTGTGCTCAATATTCATGATAAACCTTTACTAGATGCTTCTCAGACAGATGTAGGAGTACAAAAGTACAGATGTGGTGTTTATACAGGAACATGTTTGCACTAAACAGTTAGAACAAACAACCACTAAAAATAGTCTACAGGCTATGCCTGAGTAAGCACAAAGCATCCTCATGCAACAAAAATGCATTCATGCATGTTATTCTGCATATGACTTTTAAAGTGAAAGCTAAATGTAAAATTTCAGATTCACACAGCAAAAGCCACAAATAAAAATCCATCTTTAGAACATGGCTACAAAATTTGCCATCACCTCTTTACCAAAATTAATATTTCAGATGAGACAGTCAGGTCCTTCATACAGGCCTCAACCCTGCACATTAAGTGACCTACATTTGGGCTAATTGCTGGTTCTGCACATGCACATACAAGCACTAACTGCATGGCACTGCTTGCACCAAAGCACCAAAGCCCTGCTTGTTGTGAGTTAGACCAAACCCCACACATCACCATGGAGATGGCCCTCCATTGTGGGGCGAGAATTGGTGCACTTGAGGGGTCCTGGCACGTCTACAGGAGCTGCAGCAGCTCAGTGTCCGCCCAGAGAAAGTGAGGGGCTCATTCATCCTTCCCCGGTGGGAAAGTGCGAAACACACAGATAATAACTGGCCATCTTTACAGAAAAACAAAACAAAAAAAAACCTGCGCTGCTTTCCAACAGTGTCATTACACTTTTGTTGCAGTTACAGAGCATTAAAGCCGCTGTGTTTTGGTAATTTCAGTGTTATGATGCACATACAATCCCAGGGCAGCCACTCACTAAACCGACAAGAGACTTTTCAACCATTACATGTCACAGTGTAATTAAAATGCTAGTTCAAATGGATCTTACATTTTACTCTTATTAAAAACTCGCTCGGGCGACCTGACTCGCAGCTGACGTCACCTCACCTTGCAACAGGTGCGAAACCGCGGTGAACTCCGGTAAAACTTACCTGTAACAGAAGATTTCTGGCTTTTGATCAAATGTATCCAAAGCAGAAAACTAGACGAACTATATATCTGGAAATGTTTCATCGTCTCTCTGCGGTATCATAATAATTCCCAGGAACGTCATCGGCGCTCGGGCAACCAGGTAGCAGCTGGAGCCTGGAGGCTGTAGTTTGGGAGTGGCTGGCAACTCTCGGATTAACTCTTTCCTTCCTTATACCCTGCAGCTAGCCGATACAACCTGTTTAGAACCTGTTCTAGTATTGCTGCAACCTGAGAATCCCAACCGACCTATACGGCAGCTTCAAAACTGCAAGTCTCTGGCTGTTGCAGACCCCCCTTTCCAATATAAAGCCGATACTGTAAGCCTGTAAGCCCCCAGCTCCAAGTCAACAACCAAAACCAGGAGTTACAGCGCACCATGTCAATCAAAAATGTTCAATCAAAGTCATACACACCAGGTAAAAAGTGATTCCGCACCCGAAGAAACAACTTTCGCCGACCAAAACTGAGATGTTGAATCAGCTGCTTTCACCGAGGTATTCAAGCAGCAGCCCCTTGCCCATTGAAATGGCATGCATAAAGGCACGGCCGGGCATTCATATGCTGATGAGCTGGCACACACACTATGAACTCGGCCAGCACGGTATTCCAAGTTAGGACCTCCAACTGCAAAAAGTGTGCGTCTTAACTCTTAATCTTATCACTCAAAACAGTGTAAATTCATCCAGTAAAAATCTTGGAAAAGGCAGATTTACATTAAAAACAAGAGATAATGTCTCGCCCCTTTTTGTCGAAATTATTATTGGTTTGGAGAAAGTTAGGATTTTCAGATTGAAGGTTAGACTAAGGGGCTTATTACGACGGATGTTTTTTTGCAGTGTTGTCTGTCGGATGGCTCCAAAGCCCTACATGCAGGCCAATGCTAAGCCACCCCTTTTTTTTATTCTATGAATTAAAGCCAGCAGGGCATCTTTTACATTTTTTTTTGACTGTACTCTACACAATGGGCCTACCTTGCTTCAACACTATATTGATCTCTTACAAACAAACCACTAATATTGTAGTTTCCTTGACGTTTTCTGTAATCTTTCATTTTACTATGTAGTCCCCCTACAAAACTGAGATGATTTACTGTGATTTACAATTTATAAGTACCTTCTACATGTCAGTTTGTGATCTGACTGGTAAAATCTATGGATTCCATGAATAATTGATTTTACTCATATTTTTTTGGTTGGTAAACATCTATCTAAATCATATGCTTCTTTCCTTCAGCTTGGGTTTGGCGCTTGACGCTGATATTTCCTCCTATTATTTAATAACAACGAGGTATAAAAGCACAAACTGATGTTTTCATCCCCAAATATGTTAAACTGATGAACTTCTCTGGCTGATTAAAAATATCAAGGGACCTTTCATGTAACTCTTCTACTTCTCCTGAGTTGGCACTGAAATTACTGATATATTGTATATCAGTTACTTTATATACAGCAGGTAAAGATTTCGAATAAGGCCTGCCCAGATTTTTTACGTGATAAAACTGCGCCCTCTTGTGGCCTTAATTTATAATGACAACATGTTGTGAACCCATGCTTGAGTTAACATCCAGTAACACAGCACGACTGAGGTGATAAAGCACTTTTAAGTCTCACCTGCTCCTTGGCACCTGCAGAATGAGCTGGTTCTGCAGTTTGACTCTCACTCTGCTGAAGTGATAATGTGCTGTCTGAAGCTTTAGCACCTGCCAACTCAGAATATGGGACTTCAGATGCTGGCTCTATTAGATCCGGTATGGTCTCATAGATAATCGAGTTATCAGACACGGGGGAGTTTATAGATATATCTCCTTTTGTTTTTATTTGGCATTTCGAGGTATTTGGCAGTTCTACTTGTTCATCCTGTAGTGAGCTGGCCGACAGCCGCTGGGGATGACCACGCCTGGCCTTGGGCACAGGCTGTGTGTAGAGGCTCTGGCCATCAGTATTCAGAGGTGTTGTGGTAAATGAAGGGCCTGCTGCTGAACCGTGTGTCTGTACATGATGAGGAACATCTCCCGATCTGGAAGAGGTGCGTCCTCCCGTCAGCTTCTCTGTGCGCTCACAGGCTGTGACATTCGGGAGGTTGTCACAGAGACCGAACGTGGAGAACCGGTAAGTGTCTTTGGGAGGCTCCTCAGCCGGTACACGAACTGTCGACATCGCTCTGTCTGGCTTTGCTGCTGGCGTATCCACTGGCTCACTGTTAGTCACAAACTCAGCAGGACGACAGCTGTTAGGCCCCGGATCCAAGGGGTCTTTATTAAGCGAGGGGATCTCCTGGACGTACTCTGCTGGGATGTAAAAGGGCTTGCTGTGCTGATCTTTGCGGACGTGCCACCAGTGGTCATTAGTCTTTGAGATGAGGATGTAACTTTCATTAGGCTTGATGGACACAAGATGACCATCCCTGGCTTTGTACTCATATTTATACTGCACTGACACAAGCTCCATGCTGCAGTCCACCTCTGTGGCCTCCGTGTTGCTGGGCAGTCATGGATACAGTGTCACAATCTTGGAGCTGGGGAGAGAGGAAATGTGAAGTTGTTGTAGCTTTTCAAAAATAACTATTAAAATGTCAAAGCAGCAAGAGGATTGTGATTGGAATGGGCAGACTTTGATTCTTTCAGCGTTTAAGTGCTTTGTACATGACAATGTGCATTGTCGCACGTTTCCACCTATAGAAATATGTTACACTTATCTCTGTCGTTGTACCTTGGTCACCTATGGCATGTTGATGTTTGATATTATCACTGAACAGAATGCAGACGTACCAGAATAGCTGATACAGCCTCAAGATTTGTGTTAAAACAAACGTGAACAATTAGCTGGCAAAGGTGACAGTCTGTGCACAGAATTTAAGTCACAGGAAGCCGCCTTCTTTTGCTGCAAAACAAGAGCTTGATCTTGCAGACCACTAAAATAGCAGAGGCAAGGCTGCTACCCACAAAACAGGAAACATGCACCAACCTGGTCTGAACGTCAATCCAACGTCATCCAGCAATCTCGGTTTTCCATATCAGGGCCTGTGTTATCCATGAATCATTCAGAGTATTTACAGCATGTTGCTTCACCCTACATCATGTGTGATACCCAAACAACAAAATGACAGGGGACAGTGCTATGTCAGATATAATAGGTAACATTTTAAGGTTTTATTGTGGCCATAATGTTCAATCATAACATTTTTACCTAATTTTTAACAGTGACTGGGCACTTTCATGAGTTAAAGCCTTTCCTATATTACGTATACAATGCGAAAATCAAAATCAATCAAGTGTTAAAGTGAAAAAAACAAACAAACAAAAAAACTCATTCACAGGAAGTGATTTTGAATAATGACACAACTCAGATATTCAAATCAATAATTTTCACTCAATGTAACGCTACATCTAGCACTTTAATGCAGTTATGTAAAAAACAAATTACATCACAAAAACATAGGAGTAACTACAAGATCTGTACATTTTTAACACAGTGTTTAATTAAAAACAAAGCTGAAATAGGTTAAGTGAAGCAATTGGGAGTGTCTGTACCTCTATTTGTAGCGGCTCTCCAAAGCATCTGACTTTTGTACACACTGGATGGTGCTCACCACTTGCCTGACTTCTTTTTCAAAAATGTCTTCTGACAGGGGAAGTCTCTCATGTAACCGTGAAGCTGTTTTCTGCCAAAGAAATCCAGCGTTACAGAGCCTTACAGAGTATGTCTCTTGCACCGCTGCTTACATGTATCTGCTTCTTTCTCGTTTCCTGTTCCCTGTGTGCGTGTCAGTGCGACTTTGACAGAGCCTGTGACTCTGCGGCACACAAAAAGCGTGACAAGTGGGAAGTCTGACTTTAACCCTACTTCCCAATGTATTCTTGTATCTGCAACTGACTATTTTATGGCTTCTTCGAGTCATAAAGCGACCTGGAAATAGTATCTGGACACGATGATTCATTTTCTCACTACACACAGAGTGTTATTGCAGCGGTATAATAAATATAGGCAGTTTCAGGCTGATGACGTTTCAAGCACTTTATTCTCAGAGGAACCTTTAAAGGTGACAAAGCGGCATTTCTGAATCAAGGCAGATTTATGTTAGAAAATAAACAGTTTAAGTAAACAGCAGAGGCACCTGCAACACAATAAAACAATATCTCATCTCAGTCTCAATAAAGCAGTGTGTTAAGTGGGAAACCACACACCCACACGCACACACACTAAAAAAACTTGGATTGAGCTCTTTGTAAAGCTTGTTTAGTTGCATTTTTCTCATAATTTACACGGATTATGTCCATCAATCAACCATTCACCATGTGAGGAATTTGCGTCTGCACATCAAGCGGCAAAATGTTTTAATACAAAAAAAGTGTCAGACATCTGAAAGTGTGAGATTTTTTTTTTCAATATCGGGTCAGCTGACAAGCCACTAACTATCACGTGATGGACTAACACCCAACCAAAAGATTCGTAAAAATATTGGGCAAAGTTTAAGCCTCTTAC
>OMLB01057891.1:34477-52174 GCA_900302555.1 Myripristis jacobus
TTGTGCCTCTTACCGTCTTTCTAAGTTCTTTGTGAGTACTTACTTTTTCACATCATTGGAAGCCCCGCCGTTAGGCAGGGCATCAAAAAATTAGTTGATACTCATAATGTTCCTCTCCACGGAAATCTTTAGTAAAAGGCGAAAGATTTATACGATCTGAAGAGAAACAAGAGTGTACTGATTTGGTGTGAGAGCCGCGAGGGGAGTCACTGTCGCTGCTAGGATTGTCGATAACGGTGCAACTAAAGCAGCCACACCGCACACACTTCATTTCAATCTCGGTAAACATCCATTAGCACTAGCAAATTATAGCAACCAGTAAAGTACGTTATCATAACAGACATTTTAAAGAGAATTCAGACTTGATTCAGACAATCGGACCGCGCAATGCAGTCTGGGTAACGTACATATGCATAAGTTGATATTTCTGTCTCATAACACGCTACAATGCTTAATTTTTTCTTAGCCTACATACTTTAACAGGGAATAAGTAATTACAATATTGTTTTGTGTTAGGAAAAGGCACAACAAAGCAGGCAGCGTACAAAGCGTGTATAAAGCCCACGCATGCGCAGTGCGTCTCGTCCTGACACCGCGCGGCTGTTTCAATATAACGTTTGATAAAGTTTAACGTCTCTGCTGAAAACACTGTATAACACCACCATGCCTTTTAATATTAATAAAAGTTACCTAAATGCTTGGGTTACTCAATATCTCTGACTTTATTCACTTTATTACAAACGCTCCTAGAAAACAGGCTGCATCAATAGAGCTTTAAATAAATATTAACTGGCCTTCTTCGTAAATTCAGTCTCCTCACAAACTTTTCGATGCGAGGAACTAACTGAGGCCTTGTGGTTTCACTCAACACATAATTATTCGACCTAAATAATTCAGACTTTTTACAATTACCCTCGAAAGAAGGCGTCGAAAAAACTGTTTTTGAAATATATGGGCCTCTAATTGGTCCAATATCAATTTTGCCCGAAAATTCATTCGCTATTCTTGAAAACTAAGCGCATTTTTTCCTATGTTCTGTGGCAGTAACCAGTCTACAGGTGGGCCTTGACTACAATAACATAAAAATATGTTTTGGCCCCTTAATATAATACACTGAAACATCTCCAGGTAATCTGTACGTGGTGAAAATCTATTTGTCTATTTCTATTGCTCTAGCTGAAAGAGGTTGCCCTCGGAAGCCACAGCCTGAAACCAAATAAAAAGGCCAAAAAACGACAAGATATGATATTAACTAACTAATTAATAACAAAACATGCGACACACACAGCTGTGACCGAGCGTAATTACCGACACGGTGCTTCCATCTTCTCCAAACTCGCCAAAAGCAAAAGAAGAAAAAGTTGTGTAAGGTGAGCGATGAAGCTCTCGGTCCTGATTGGACAGTCGGCCTTGCTGCATAATAAATTGCTCATTAGAATGGAACTACTTTTGGCATACGGCTCATTGCTTTCATCACTGCCGTGCTCCACTAAAACTTAACGGAGCACAGCGATGTGATGCAGATGAGACGTGTTTCCAAGTGCTAAATTCAGTCTGAAGAGCTTTATGGGAGCAGCAGCGTTACAATGAGGCAAAGATACAACTTCAGTGTGTACCTGTGTTTTAACTTAATTCTACCTGCATGATAATCTGGACCGGGCAGGCTCTGCTGGGCATGGATTGCAGGTTATTAAATGACTCGCAAAAAGGACAAAAATTAGCTGTCATCCCTGTTGGAGTCACCACTACCAACCTTTACATCTCTAACCAGGGAAATGGTACTGTGGTTACAGCTAAACCACATCCTGTGCATTTATAACAACAGTTTTTCATAAATAGATTTGCTTTATACTGTCATGCAAGTACCAGAGAGGCTTGTCTTAAAAGTTATGGAATGTTTTTATTGACAGGAAAGAGGTACAAACATGTCATGGCACAGCAGTAATGTTGTTTTTAAGTTGATGGCTTCCAACATTGATAAGATTTATTTGTAAAACCAAACATTCTTTGTATAATGTGGACAATTACAAAAGTGAACTGATAACCTTGTTACGGGCGTAATTTTTGAGTACCCATCTTAAATACTGTACTGTGAAGGCTACAATCATACGATGCTAGAGGTCCAACAGACAAATGGCAGCCTTGTGCAAATACCTGTCAATACCAGAGATGTCTGAAAATACACGTCTTAGCATATAAAAAAGGATTGGTCACTCTGCATTAATCTAAAGAAACAGTAAAACGAGAAAGAATCCATTTTTGTGCAAGTTCCATGCAGTATCAACTCCACTTTTAAACACACATGCATTCTGTTCCATATTCTTCATGTTTTTCTGTAACTTCTGCATCATTAGAAATCACAACCGGACAAAAACTAGCTGCCTCTCTCCTTAATGAACCAACTTGATGTTAGTGATCACGTATTTACTTTGAGGCAAGAGAATTCAGACTGTGACCAACACCAGAACGATGCTTTACAAACAATATAAACGTAAGATTTCATTTCATCTTTGGCCCTTGCACTGAAAATTGTTGCCTTGGTCCTTCTGGTTCCAAAGGATTGATTGTTTGTACTTGATCTTTTGGTCATCAGTTCAAATATAAATATAAGTCATTTATTCTATATATCAAAATAAGGCAGGTTTCATTTTTTTTTTAAAAGTGGCATTTTATAATTTGTCCCATTGAGACTTTTCAGTCTACTGTCCATGTTTAGCTGCACACTAAGTGACGAGTTGTGTGACCGCTTCTTCCATGGGCACAGGACGCGTTTATGTTCTTGCACACAAGGCTTGGCTGAGGTTGCCCTTGAGTGTGGATGCTGGAACAGTTTATCATCCCAAATCCTCAACTAAACCATGACTGAAGAAATTGCACAACTGGCCTCCAACCCCTCAAAGTGTCTGCGTGCAACTTCACCCTCCTCTGTTTGGCTCAGATAGCCTTGACATCAATGAGGTGGCCGTGTTGGGTCCCTTGCCTCTGGGTCTTGATGCCTTGTAGCTTGCGCCCATGAAGCGTGAAGCGAGACCAGGCAGTGAGCTGGAGCAGGGCGCAGGTAATAGGTACAAAGACCAGCATGTAGAAACAGCCCAGGCGGAGAGGGGGGGTCCCCGCACCAGAGGCAACAGCAGGCACTGCAACCAAAGAGTCTTTCACGGGTTCCCTCTCGAAAATATCATAACCTGAGGAAGAGAAATCCAACATTGGGAAAATATATGATGTCAAACAGTGACATTAGCGCACATGGACTTGAGCTATCAAGATGTGCAGCCACACATTACAGTCTGATTTTAGTCAAACCTAATGACGCAGTTCCATAAAAGTTTAGCAGATCAAAGTGAGAATCCCACCCTACATTTTTGTGCACCCTGGACTTACAGAATAATAGGACAGAGCTAAGCTGGCATAACACAGGAATTATTGGCTTCTAGATGATATGAATCACAGTTTGGAAAAATAAAACCCCATCCCACAGGCTGTTTGGCAGGAGAAAAAATGTTTTTGTTCTCTCTTGGGCAAGAGAGAACAAAAACAAAGTGACAAACAATTGTTCATTTATAAATGTACCAATCTGTTCACTTGTTATGAAAGCTCTTTTTTTTTTTTTTAGCTGTGATATATTAGGTGAGACATTTTTTAGTGGGTAAAGGGGGAAGCTTTGTCTGGTTCAACCTGTTGCACAAGGCACATCTACTTTATCTCCATGATAGAGCTACTTTTGTTTTAGAACAGTTTAGCACAACACCTTATCATGATCATATTGTTGTACAAACCTGTCAGTTAATACATTCATTCAAGTACATATTGCTGATAAATGTGGCTGGAATTCAAATAATTTGTTGGGTAAATTGTGCTATTTGATACTGCAGCTGTAATATGTATCCCTCATTACTCCGGACCCGGTCTGCCCCGTCCTGTCAGTACCTGCGTAAACACACAGCAGCCAGGTGCCGATGAGCGGGGCGAATGTCTGGCCAGGTTTGGTCACCAAGGCGACCATCCCAAAGAGGAGGGCAGAGGCAGCCTGGTGACGTCGATTCAACACGAAATCTTCGTCCACCAGGTCGGAGATGACCAGTTTCAGCAGCTTGCAGGTCCCTTCTGTAAACACCCGGTTACTGGGAGGAATGAAAGTCAACTTAGTCTCCAGCCCCAACAGCACTGGGTGGTTTAACAACAGGAAAATACTATATATCTACTTGTTTGTCATGCACCCTTTGGAATCATAAGAATAATTCTGCCACACTTGGTTAACAATTATTGATGAAACTTAATGTGTAGATATGATTTTATAAACTAAAAAGAAAGCTAAACTTTACATTTTGGCTTCTTCACCAAGGGTAGATTTCGTTCAGTTTAGTAACAAATGCACATTATATGCAGTTCATTAGTGTAGTCTTGTCAGCAATCATCCACCAAGTATGGCTTGATTGATGATGACTTTTTATTTCCCTGTTCAAGGTCCACTCTCCACAGTCAGAATAAATAGGGGTGTAAAAGTCTCTTTTCCAACAGTGTGTGCTTACATAAGGCCAATGTTTTTGTGTGTGTGGATAAAAAACATTCACAGGATTTTGTGACTACCATATCAGTGCGGTAAATTGTGGCTGCCATAGATTTGCATGAACTTTCGTTGGGGCTGGGTGTTGGTAAATAGACAAAAGAAAGCATTCACACACTACTGAGAATTATCACAACTATTTGATCACTTGTTGGGCAAAATTCACCACAGACTACATAAGGGCTGGGATGGTGTGTGCTTGAAGCACACGTTCACATGCAACTACTAACTACATTACAAGAATAGCACGGTACTTTTCCACTGATGATCCCTGTGTTGTGCAAGTGCTGTGTCCTTGAAGAATTAATTATAGCCTGAGCAAATCAATATCAATCAAATCAAAAGGCCGAGGGACTGAAATTACGTAACATTAAGGTGAGAGCAAACAGAAACCAACCACTACCCTGGTGACATTTACAGATGAGCTTCAAAGGCACCAGAGGACAGGGACATTTAGAACTCGACACCTTCCGTGTTTACAGAGTCAACAGACAAGTAAAAAATACCTATTCAGTCTAAACAGACAGAAGCTCTCTAAACTGGAACATAAACCTTTACATTTTTCTAGCTGTGGAAAAGGACTTGCAGCTAAGACAAGGTATCAGGACATCTGGACACCAGACGTGATGACTGTGTGCGCGCTCATCTTTCATAATGACAGCAAGAAAAACAAAAAGCTATTAAACACTGGGTCCATGACGTGTGTGTATGTGTCATACCTAGCAATGAAGATGCACAGCAGATATATGTGGTCAGCCCCTGCAAGCAGCATGGCCACACTAAGGCCCAGTTTGAGCATAAACAGCCAGCGGATAACATGGTAAACCCCATATCGCTGGCACAGTGTCAGGAAATACAAATTGTTGACGTGGGGAGCAATGTAAGAGATTCCTGCATGGAAGCAAAAGCAGAGCAGCATTACAAGTGAAGAACAAAATAGTGAAAACGTTGAAATCAAAGGGGGTGGGATGTCCATAAAGATGGACATCCAGAAAAATGCAAATTCAGGCAGCTTGGTGGTCTCGAAAAATTTAGAGAATACAATTTTTATGGGTTTCTCAAAGCTTTCTGGCATTTAAAATTGGGCTGGGATGACTGAAATTGTAACTGTGAGCTGCTGAAAAGCATTTATCATATCAAAAAAAAGATTTTATTCTCACAAAGCTTGCATGTTAACAACAATGGAATAACTCCATTGAGTGTTAACGATATAACCCTTTTATACTCAACTGCAAAACAACTGTACCTAGTATAAAATGTGATAATCATGCATGCTTGTCTTGCAATATCAGCACATCTAAATGAATGAAATCCTAGTCAGCATATGAAATTCCCTTCACATTTTATCTTTGATGCTTCACCTCTTAAAGTGATCTTACCTAGTAAGATAGAACCTGTAGAGGCAGATATGCTGTCAGACAGGAGATGTTCCAGGAAAAGAGGGAAGAAGTTGTTATTGAAGTGGCAGTGAAACACCTGCAGGGGGAGTAGGAACAACGTTAGAGAGAAACTACAACTTACTGTAAACCCAGCACAGTATCAAAGAGGAAGGAGGACAATTGAAAAAAAAACCCAAAACACTTGGGCCCAGTGTCCAGTTCCTTCCTGATTTAAGAGGATCTTATTTGTTGGCAGATCATCTTAGTGCTAGAATGCTTTTACAGAAACGGCTCTATACCAAAAGCAAAAAGATGAAGTAAAAGGAAATCAGGAAATACCACAGCTATCATGTCACATGAGAAAATGCCAAAAATAAGTTTGTTCAATATTAATGCAGAATAGCAATGCTAGTGGTTCCTTCTTCATCTGTTAGAATGGCTGGTGAAAAACAAATTATGACAGAGATGCTGGTTCAGTAACATCATGACTGTGAATGATGACTACATGAAGACTACATGAAGATAACGTGTTGCAGAGCATTGGCATGACTCATCAGGCCCTGACTGGCTGTAACAGTTGCTCTTGTAAATACAACATAATGAATTAAGATGAAAAAGGACCTGTTAATAATAGGCCATGCACGTGCTCATCAAGTTTTAATATAACATAATTGTGCCACTGCCATTAACATACCTGAACAAGGTTCATAGAGACAAACCACAGGAAGTTCCTGTGTTTGGAGAGCTGCCTGAGATATTCTCCTATAGTGACAGGCTTTTCAGGCTGGGTAAGTGGAGCATGGCCAACACTCAGTCTGGGAAGAGAGCAGAGAAAATGAGTGGTGAGACAGTACAGTGATGCAAGCACATCAGGGGTCAAAAAGGAGATTAAAAAAAGACCAGACAGATAAAAGCTGAGGGGGTGGTATGCTTTAGAAAAATCAGTGTTTAAAAGACTGCTTCTACTTTTTAGATCAAGTTTATGGCACTATGACATCATTCTAACAGTAACAGTGAGTGAAGGAGGGTGGTAATACATCATGCATCACTTCTATTAACCCTTCCAAGTGATTATTTTATGTTATCGTGTTCCTCCAAGCAGCTGAAATGTGACAAGTTTGCATTCCTACAAAGAAAAGAAAAACAACGGCAGTCCAAACACATCTCATCTCATCTCATCTCTGCAGTCTATTCATGCAGACAGGGCAGGGTATTTTAAACTTACTCTTTGAGGATCAGCGCCTCGTCTTGTCTCATCCGAGCCTCGCGCTCAAAACGGCGGCGCAGCAGCTGGGACACTACCACAAAGCCCAAAGTGGAAAAGGCTGCCAGTGTCACGCAGAAAAGACGGAAGGAGAAGAAGTCCTCCTTGTCCCAGAAGCAGTAGGAGAGAAAGACGGAGATTGAGCCCACGGCGCTGAACACTGAGCAGTGGAAGTTGAGGCGCGTGCGGTCACTGGCGGACACGGCAAGGTCGGCCAGCAGGGCGCTGTGGTTGAGGTCCACAATGGTGAGGAAGCCATCGTACAAACACAGGCACAGGAGGAACTGCAGGCCTGGTCTGGCCCACGCCACCCAGAAGGCCAGGAAGGACAGAGCAAAGAGGGGGCCATTCCTGGACAGGGCCTGAAGACGCTTCAGCACCACCTCTGGAGACGTGATCTGGGAGCCCACCCTAAGGAGCAAAAAAATTCAAATTCATAATACGTATTTGACACGTATAAATGTTGATTTGTTGGTGAAGAAACTGCAATAAACAGCAATGAAAATGTATTTGTTGACTTAATAATGATGGTGTGGCATGATTGGCCTGAACAATGGTTCAATCACAGTTAAACAGGGACTTTGGACATTCTGAGATGTTGAAGCCAAAGGGTGTCAGCATTTTCTGGCACAAATTATAATTGACAACTACTGGCCTAATCAGTTTTTCAGAGACTTTCCATTGTTTTGTGGATCGGTTTTCTGTTTATATTGCAACCTATTATGTTAAAAAACCTGCGAATTTACTTAAACTCAGCTCATAGCAACATTATTGATACATATTTTGTTTTTTTTAACAACATTTCAAATGTTTTTCGTAACTCTCATACTTGTTGTTGATACATGCGCTCACTGGGTCAAAATGAGCTTCCTCTGAGAAAAAAGGGGAAGGATGGAGACATAACTCACTGTGGAGAGCTGAGGAAGGAGCGGTCACTCAGCCAGCCAAAGAGAGGGTCGTTCAGACTGTTCCAGATGAGAAACACTGTCTGTGGACAGACACAGAGGAAGACAAAGAGACAATGAAAGGCTTTGTAAAAATCTGGCTAAGCAAAAATTCTACACCACGACTGGAGGCGGGTGGTTTCTGTGCCAGAAGATGACAAGTCCACACTTATCAAGCTTCTAAGAGCTGACATAGGATCACTGACGAGTTCACTGACCATGAGTAACTGTAATCCAAAAGCAAGGCCTGAAACTAAAAATATCCTCAGAAAATTACAAACTTTCACGGTCAAATTACTTTTTAAAGACTGAAAGAAACACATGTTGGCTAGTAGGACCATCAGGACATACAGACTTATCAGTTAGTCCTAAAATGTATCAATATTGGGCTGATAAATCTGCACTAAATATCAAACCTAACCTATGAAGTAACATTTTGATCAAATTTCCCATGGTTACATGACACCTACAGTGCCAGACCTCCTCTAACTCACCTCCCCCACCCAGAAGGAGATCTTGTCAATCTTGTAGACGGACACAAATGTCTCCACATAGTAAAGCAGGAACACATTGTGGAGGATGGAGGTAAAAAGGGCCAGACAGCCGTAGAGCAGTGCAGTGGAGAAGACACCTTGCCAGCAGACCCAGAGACTTCTGCCCATTCTTCTATCTCACTCGCTCTGCTCCGCCTTTTCTCTGTGCCGAGCTGCATTCATCCCACGGCCTGGCCCCGGCCCAATGTCACCACCTCGCCATCATCTGCAAAATCAAACAGGCACAGCCCAAGCTGATAAATCCATTAAACTTTTTTTTTTTTTTTTTTTTAATTTGGTGGCCAAATGAGATAATCTCTTATCCTGACAGACACAGGAGAACACACTGCTCTTAATGTCCGGACCCTCCAGGCCAACAACACACTGAGGTCATGTCCGAGTTACTGGAAATTTCCATTGCAACATATCAGGGTCCTATCTCAGCAAGAACAAGTTACAATACAAAATGGCGAACCTATATTAAGCTTCAGGCCGCTATCTCTGCAATGGGATTCAACGAAGCAGAAGGGAACTGTTTTCATAGCGACTGTAAGTGTTCATTATAGTTAGGCTCTGGGCAGCTGTTCCTCTCTCCCTGGGCCCATTTCCAGCTGTGTGTATATGTGTGTGTGTGTGTGTGTGTGTGTGTGTGTGTCTGTGTCTGTGTGTGTGGGTGTGGGAGTAATTGTAACCTCCCTCAGTCACTTTTATAACTAGTCTCAGGATACTCTGCCTTACTGTCCCCATAAAACCCTGATCCTCTTGACAAAGGACGAGCACAACAAAAGAAAAGCCATTCAGTCTCCCTTTCAACCTCACTTTCAGGCTTGGTACTTTTATTGTCCTTAGGTGTCAGATTCAGTTTTGCATTCTGCCCATATTTTGCTGTCGGCTCATGAGAAGGTGCTGCACCTCAGAAATGATAGGCCTATTAGACAATAGGTAGTGTAAACTAGATGAGATAATTTACCTCTTGCCTTGAAATGTATCTACAATGAGTGCCAAGAAACCCTATAATGGTTTAGTCACTGACTGTCATTATGTTATTGGTCCTTTTGACACCTGAGTGGCAAGTGGAGTCTCACACGTGGCACCCTACACGTAGCAGGGAAAAAAACTTGTGAAAAACACCTACAGGCTTCCTGCTTCACACTTAACTCCCACAAGCTCTGACTTGCCTTGGCCTTGTCATATAATAAACCATATAGCTACACACACACATACACACACGTCTTCTGAAATGCAATGAGTGGAATGCAATAAAATAGCTAACAAAAACAATGTCTCATGGCAGAGGGATTGGGGGATTTTTCTGTCAAAGTCACTTGCAATGTAGTAGATAGGAACAAGCACGAAACTTCAACTTCACACCCAAGATTGCAGTTAGATAGCACACTTGGCATAGGAAACTCCCTTGGAGTGCGACAACATGCCCCTATCTGATTCAAGCAGTGAAGCAGGATAACTCTTGGCTCCCTGTACCATATCACATCTCACTGTGAGCGAATCTCATCTCACCTTATCAGAAGTAGCCTGCTTGGGAACAGGTAGCAGCTCACAACTTGGATTTACAAATATCCGATTCATGTTCACTCAGCCAGGACAGATTGAGGGCTCTTTTCAACCCAGGGCAAGGTTTCTTGGCAAAGAGCGGGAGTGATGGCAGTAAAGCCTTACTGTGCACCTGTTGTGTTCACACTGTGATAGTCAGCACACAGTGTGACAGAGCTGGGGCTCATGGCACCTGTCCTCATGACAGATAAGCACCACAGACCTGG
This sequence comes from Myripristis jacobus, assembly GCA_900302555.1. NCBI lineage: Eukaryota > Metazoa > Chordata > Actinopteri > Holocentriformes > Holocentridae > Myripristis > Myripristis jacobus. The sequence continues at coordinate 44,940 of OMLB01057891.1, forward strand.
TACAATGTGCGCAGGCAGCCATAGACCTGATTTCCATCACTATCATCAAGTTTTGCTACTATAAAAGACATTTCAACAACATCGGTCACAAACTTAGTTGTCAACATGCTGAGGGGGGCAACTACACTCAAAATTTCAACCAGTGCCTGTTGAGGATTATAAAGAGGATGTCTGCTGAAACAGATGCTATTCTGAGTATGGCTGATGGAGAAGACATGGCAGTAGCACTGATAGGGTTAGCCAGGCTACCCTGCTGACAAACATATGGACCAAAAATGGCATATTGGGTGTACAAAAAAAAAAAAAAAAAGTCTGGCCAGTAGTGTTGACAAGGGGTGTCTGGACTCTCTTACGACCCAGCTCCAGCTACCAGGGAGCAGCTGACACAAACAACAGCTGAGTGAAGCTGATCCTGTTGAAAAACCAAACTGGCAACAGATAGCCGCTCCCTAATACTATTAGGAAGCGGTGAGTTACTATTAATAATAGTAACTCGCCACGTCGTACGGTTACTACTAGCAACAGCTAACGTTAGCTTGGGCTACGTCGGCTCGGCTGTCGACGGCTTGGCTCAGGAGGCATATTTAAAGCGCCACCTAATAACCCCACAGGTTGTCTAGTCTGCTGGCAGTGTCTGTCTCGCTGTAGAAACAGGGGAGCATCTTTATCATTATTATTATCATTATTACTGAAGAGCAGGCTACTAGTTGGAAAGCTAGCATTAGCCATCGCTAGCTGGTTAGCGATAACCAGCTGGCTGCCAGTCTACGAAGATAAATAAAGTTACGATTTACACTTCAGCCTGAAATAGACTCACGACCGGAGGGTTTTAATGTTACTCACCATCAGGAGAGTCGGTAGCCCAGGTGAAGTGTGGTGCTCGGCTGGCCGGAGAGCTAATAACCCATCCGCTGTGCCGCTAGTCAGCCGCTCCGTCTCGATCACCAGGAGCCGACCAGCAGCGGGCAGGCGGACGGACCACGTCATGACAGCTGGTTAACACACCCGTCACGACTCGCAGCACACCGCACAGCCGCTTCCCAGCGACGTGCAAACAGGGCTATAGCGCCACCCAGTGGTCAAAGTCACCAGTGAACTGAAGAAGCCATGTGTTTCATGGAGCAGCCTGTTTGGATTTAGCGCCATTAGCTCTGTGGAGTTTTTTTCTTCTTCTTTTTTTTCAGATTGTCTGTGCTTACTTTCTTTTATCTTTCTTGTCAAATGGAAACTATAAACTAAATCACACTTGTGCAAACTCCTTGTTAATGATAGAGTGGGTATAGGTGCATGTATTATGAGTGTGTGTTGTTGATGTGTGTGTTTATGTCTTCTGCATTATTGCATTGTCATACATTGTTGTCAAAGCGCCATGTTATGCTATGTTATGTTTCTTTTTCTTTTTCTTTCTTCTTTTTTTTTTTTTTTTTTTAAATATTGGTATGACATATAAATTATGCATACTTATTTTCACTGATATGCTGTCTGGAGAATGCCACTTTTTAAGCCCCTTGAGGGTTTTTAACTGTCCCTCACATTTCCCTGATAATTTTATTTTGTATCTTTTACAGTTTCTTGTATGTGTAAATAAAAAAACCAAACTGAGGTACAGATAGACTGAAGTGATTACCTGTGCGGTGATGACTTGTGCACATTTTCTGCTTGAGTCAGCTTTTCAATGCGGTGAGGATCACTCTTTGTGCATTAATAACTGCACCATCCTTTTTGCTTATTATTATTATTTTTTTAATCTTACCTGGCAGAGTCATACTGTCTGGCAAAAAGAACTGATACCATAGGTGGACAGTCATCATCAACCATCTATGGAACTCAGTTCTCAAGGCCAAACAATCATTTACACCATTCCATCTCTCTTTTAACTCCCATAGCCATCCATCCCTCCCTTCAAATCTGCATGGCAGGATTTAATACTTTATAAACTCACAAGATCTTGGCAGCACCTGACTGATATCCAGGTGCAAGGTTTAAAAACTCTCCTCTAACATGCCCTCCTTCCCTCATCTGTGTCCTCCCCATTCATGATATATTTAATGATAATGGAAGGAAAATATATTCCTCTGGCAGGTACAAGTGCTCCCAGTATTTTGTAGCATCAGGAATAAAAGCCCAGGCCAAGAGATTAGCCTAGGTCTTTCACAATAAGTGAGATTTGGAGAGAAAAAAGAAAAAGAAAAAGAAAAACACTGAAAAGGAAACAAAGCTATCTCTTGGCTTCATTCTGGGTCAGTATACCCAGATATTATACTGGCAGTATGAGTCAACAGGCTATGTCTGGGTTAAGTCTGATTTAGTGAGCTACATGGGGGAGGGGAGTAACTTTCCTAATACAATTTATTAACGATTAGATTGCATGCTATAATCTGATTGCGTTCAATTACATTTTAGTTTGGCTCTAAAATGCATATATGGTGTTATTTAGACAGTTTGTTCATTTTACTGTAATTTGAGCAGCATGAATGTAGTGTGTCCTACCTGCACCAACCATTAGAGCCATAAACCTCTGTTGTACTCTCACAGTCTAGAGTTTCCTTGAGTATGTTTAGTCTGCAGAGTCTAAGGAAGTAGTGTAGTGTCCTGCCTCGTGAAAGCTACCTGTAATCTGAACATGTTTGTGTTTGTTTTCAACAAATCTGCAACAGATTACTATGTCCCTGTTACACATGCAAGCGTAATCCTCAGCTTTGGCTACAAGTCAGACAGACAGAGCTCAGACTTTGTTCATTAACTTCGTTTTGAGATTATCACCAGTTTGTGAGTAAGAGGCAAAATAAGAAATGGACAGGGAGAGAGAGGAAGCTTTTTAACGTCATCACAGTGTAGCCTGCAGGTCATGTAATGGCACACTTGACATTTGAACTGTGTTTCAAGACTGTTTAACTTCAATATATTCTCATATAAGAGATCTTGAAAAATAGTGCATTTACCTTGGTTTTTGGCTTTAATTCCTACATCAGTCACAGGCCAAGTAGCTGTTGATGCCCACTGAACCATTTGAATGTCCTCCTCCGCTCTCATTCTGTCTGTCCATGTCTGTCTCTCTTGCCCTCTCTCTCTCTCTCATTTCATTTCCAACAGAAAAGAAAAGAGTGGGTGGGAACTTGTGAGTCAAATACACAAAGCAGTTCCAAGAGGAGGGAAACAGCTGACTGTCTACAGTTTTCTGGTTCCCATATCAAACACAAAAAGGAGTTGTTTGGAGGAGGAACTACAGGAATTCCCCTGGTGATGACAAGGAGCTGTAAAATGGGGGGAGGCTATATAGTTAAAAAAAAAATGCCTTGTAGGAAATGTAACTTAGAGCTCCATCTCTCATAAATATGTGGATTTTTCATACCTTAATTGTTCTATTTTTTTTTTTTTTTTTTTTGCTGTTGATGTTAAACCAATGTGACGGCCTCCATGCAGGCATGCGGTTTGCATGTCCATCTCTCCTCCAGCAGGGGGCAGTCATGAAACACCCAGCAGGTCCAGTTTAATGCAGACTGTTTGGATTTGGAGAGAAACTGCTGAACTAATTTGTGTATATAGCCCACTTTTTATCTCAATATTTAAACTTAAAAAAAGAAGAGGAAAAAAATAGGCTTGCAAATGAGGGCAGCTAAAATACTCATAAAACATCATAGAAACAACCGGGTTACTCTTACGGAAGCAGTTCAGCTGAAGTCATTAGGGTTTGTTTGCTTGTTTATTTATTTATTAGTGTGTTTGTGTACATTGCTGTTTTATGCTATTTTTAAATGCATGCATGGTTGTAGGTAAGCGTACAATCGTATTTGTGAATTTATGAGCATTAATGCATGTAGATAGCCTATATAGTTTTATATTTTTATGATCTACAATCATGTATACATACGTTTTATTCATGTAAACTCTGCTTGTATTCAGTTGTCAGCTGTGAGCATGAATGTAGATACACTCAAACCTCTTTACTTTGGGTACGTACAGTCTGTCTGCTGTATTTGATAGTGAGTTGTTGACCATGTGACACTAATGATACTTAGTCAGCCATTGTATCACCATAATATTCTTAGACCTTTTCCTGTATGATATCACAGAATATAAAATGTTGCTGCTGTTTCTAATGAAGGTTAGGGTTAGGGTTTCATTAGTAAAGATTTATTTCTGTATTTACGGACAAATGAATGGAGTATAGAAGAATGGCAAAAATGTAGACAGAGGAAGGTCGACTTATTGGCTGCTGCTGTGAAAGCGTGTGTGTGTGTGTGTGTGTTTGAGCTTGTTGAGCCCGTCTAAGTGAGGCCACCAGCTCCTGGCTCGCTGACCCATATAATTAAGAGCAAAGGTCTCCCTTCATCCATCCCTGACCATAGAGATGAAGGGCACACCATCATCTGTCTCTCTTTGCCCCCACCCCCGTTTTGCCCGACCTCCACTTCTTAATTTGTCGCTGTGATTCAACTGTTGGCTAGAGTGTCTGCTCTGGCTAATGGCTGTGTATCGTTTCCAACCAAATCTGTTTGGTTTGCCCTGCTCAGGGCAGGATGTTCATCCATCTGTGTGGGGTTTACATGCCAAAACAGCTATGATCCGCTGCTCTCTCCGGCATCCACACGCATATAATCCACATGTCCGCGGTCACCACTTATCTCTGCTTATTTACACTGTGCAGGCCAATATGGATTTGGCTATAGCTCGACTGGGAGTGAGGTGGTGGGTTGCGGCATTTAGCCTGCATGGCAGTAGTTGGCTGATCCGAGATGGTAAATGGGGAGGTTGCATGCGGTTTTGCCTCCCCCTGGTCTTGAAAATCCTTAAACACCCATGACATCCAGGCCTTTCTCTAATTGGCGTTATCGCGCAAGCCTCAAAGTCCAATATAAAAAATTCTGAATATGAAATGTTGTTATACAGAACATAGTGGTGCACTTGCACACATAATGGACAGCCCTGCCCCCGCTTCTGGCTGACTGACAGGTGTCAGGTCTGCTTTGGTCTGGTAATGGCAGAATTAAGTAGGAAAAGAGGAAAGGAAAAGATGGTCATGGAAAAGATCTTCATGTCTCTGGAGGCCCATGAGAGATTGGATGGATGGAAGAGAGAGTTGAAGAGAGGGATGCTGTGTAGCGAGGCTTTATGCTTCCCCAGAATGAAGCCTTGATCAGAGACATGAGGAGCGGAGAATGTGGACAAGGAGAGCGAGCAGGAGGAGTGGGCTCCAAGAGGAGGGTGTGAAGCTACTGGTTTAAAATGAGATTTCCCTTATTTATTTATTTAGTTGAGCTCATAGCTCAAGGCTATCTGCTTGCTTTTTGTTGTCTATTCTGTGGCCTCAGTGCCCCCTTCCCCCTCCCTCCTCCCTGCGTTTTTAATGTGAGTGTATCTGTACAAGCGCAGAAGTGTTTGAGTGTGTGTGAATGTACATTTGCACCTCTGCTGATACTGGCTGTGTTATGTGCGTATTAGCACTATGTGATGGAGAGATTATGTGTATTTCAAATGATGTTCATGAGTGTGTATGAACACTTTGTTACTGCAGTTACTGTGTGTTTTTGCCCCCTCCGTCGTGTATGAAGTGAGAGCCTGGGCTGGTGCCTAGGGATGAATGGCATCTTTTGGGATAGATCTGTTTTATTATGTGTGTGCCAAACATGCTGTGCATCTATCTGCACACACAAGACAAGCAATCTCTCCCAGTCTGTTGCTGCACACAATGGCTGAAAACAGTTCAGATTGTGGAGAACCCAATAGAAAGACAAAAAGAGCTCTTTTGTCTTTTTTTTTTTTAAGTTTACACATACTTACACAAACTGCGCTTAAATCAATATTGTATCTATGACACTATGAGACATTATGCAAATGTGGTAAGGCTTTTGTTTGATTGAATATGCATGATGTTGGGCAATTTCTGTGCTATTTGACCCATTAATTTTCAGCCACTAGCTTCGCTAGGCAACATCCCCACCGAGTTGTTATTTTTTTGTGTGTTTGTTTTGGCCTCCTGTCCTCACAAAAATATTTTCGCGTTTTCATTTTCTGCAATTTTGTACATTACATTTTTAACCATATTTGTATTTTTCATTTGTTACTGAGGTCAACAAACTGCTCTAGTCACTACTCACCTTCCTTGAGTTGTGCATTTTTGTGTTTGTGTCTGTACATAGATATTTTTGAAAAAAGTCCTGTGGGGATGATGTTTTTTTGTTTTTTTTTATAACTGAGCAATAAAACTGTGCTATATGTGTGTGGACATCGCCTTAGTTTATGAGTAGAGGAGGGTTCTGCCTGTTTGAGTGCCAAAAACATCAGGTCAAAGGGCCAGCTCATTGATCCCTTTTACACAGGAAACTAGTCCCATGTTAGAGGCAGCTGAGGAAATCGGCCTCCAGGGCCAAAAATACATGTTCATGGATACATCCCTGAACACTAAAACATATGTTTTCAGGGGTTACTTCCACGCTGCTCTTAAATTCCACTCAAACACTTGCATTCTTGTTTCACTAAACTCAGCTGTGCCCCAGATAACTCCTGTGATGCTTCTTGCCCTTCCCCATGTTGCTTGAATGGTGGATCATTTTAGGATTAGACAGTGGCTGTCTGTCGTGTGATACAACTCAACACTGACTCTGTCTGTGTCTCTGTCACAATGTGGCCATTCGTCTGTCATCTCCCATGTTGCATCTTCCTCAGCCTGTTCACTCCCAACTCTGTTACCATGACTGCAGGATGAGGATGGGGGGAAGTGGGAGCTGAACTCAAAATTTGGAGAACAGATTTCTTGTCTAGCAAATGAAGAGAAAGTACTAGGCCAACACTCTGTGGACGCAGGCGGCCCTGAGCAACACACTTTGCCACATTCAGATTTCAATAAGAACTATGACTCACAGCTATTGAAAAATGTATCACACTTAAATGGTGCCAGGCCATGTGCTTCCATCCATTTAAATCCACACATACAGGCGCAGGTACACACACACACACGCACACAAAATTCAGCCTTTAACCACAGTACCCCAATCCATGAAATATTCATTCAGACAGGGTATTTACACCAGTTAAGTGTCTTTCTCCAGGGTACCAAACAGCTCAGCACTAAGAAAATAGGATAAGAGTGGAAAAAAGGTAAGAGGAAGAAGAAAAGCTAAGGAGTGAAAGGAAAGGAAAGGAAAGGAAAGGAAAGGAAAGCCAGTGAAGGGGAGAAGGAAGAAAAGAAAGGGAGAATAAGGATAGGAAAGAAGAGGGGAAAAGTTGTGTGGTGC